>LPNX010644928.1:34733-81233 GCA_001517045.1 Pseudotsuga menziesii
CAATAATTGCATGCACCAACTAGGATTTCATGAACACCAATTTGCATGCACCCACTAGGGTTGACAAATAATGAGATGGAACTAGGGTTTAGCGAGAAATTTACGAGTTAAGAGAGGGAACTAGAAATTGGAAACCAACTAGGGTTGACAAATAATGAGATGGAACTAGGGTTTAGTGAGCAATTTACAATTTAAGAGAGGGAACTAGAAACACATGGACATGTACAAAATGGAAACCAACTAGGGTTTCATGAACACCAATTTGCATGCTATCACTAGGGTTGACATGTTATGACATGGAACTATGGTTTAGTGACCTCTTTACAAGTTATGAGATGGAACTAGAAACACATGGATTTATGTACATATATTGAATACCAACTAGGGTTTGTAGGGTATGATGTTAGTATTGTAGGGTATTGTAGGGTATGATATGGTATATATTACACATGCATGCATGACTTAGTGTTATGATGTTAGTGTATGGTACATTACAATGGTATGGTATGATGTTAGTATCATAGGGTATTGTAGGGTATGATATGGTATATTACACATGCATGCATGACTTAGTGTTATGATGTTAATGTATGGTATATTACAATGGTATGGTATGTTAGTATGGTATGATGTTAGTATGTTATGTTATGGTATATTATTGTATGTTAGTATGGTATGATGTTAGTGTCATAGGGTAATGTAGGGTATGTTATTATATGTTAGTATGGTATGATGTTAGTATCATAGGGTATTGTAGGGTATGATATGGTATATTACACATGCATGCATGACTTAGTGTTATGATGTTAGTGTATGGTACATTACAATGGTATGGTATGTTAGTATGGTATGATGTTAGTATCATAGGGTACTGTCGGGTATGTTATTGTATGTTAGAATGGTATGATGTTAGTATCATAGGGTACTGTAGGGTATGATATGGTATATATTACACATCCATGCATGACATAGTGTTATGATTGTTAATGTATGTAATTTAGTTAGTGTATGCTATGGTTGTGATTTTAAAAAGTTGATGATAGCCATAATGTTAAAAAGTTGATGAGTCGTAAATTCTTCCTTTAAGTATTGGAAATTCATAAGTTAGCACACATTTGAACCACACATATCATTATATCACATATGTGAACCACACATATCATGTTCCAAGATCAATTCAACCATATATGTATAAATTTGAACCTTGCTTTATATTATATATGTATAGAAATAATGTTACAAAAATTGTCATGCCACATGGCCATAATACAAAATAATGGATCAAAAAGTACATCTGTGTGTGTATGAACAAAAAGTTACATCTATGTATCCCCACTATACATTTATTCTAGTTTCCCCCCCTTTCGCTGCCATTGCCAATGTCTTCGGAGAAGTTTAGCTTTCTTTTTCGACTACTCACTAGTGATCCCCATCCCTGAACAAGAGGGATAGGTCGCATCAGTGGAGACTGCAAAAAAACCAAATTTTGTAAGTTAATTTACCAACCTTTAAAAATTCTATGTACATTTGTTCAAATTCCAAAACCAAAATAACATTTTTACTTACAGTACATGAGTAACTAATGGTGGGTCATGGTGCCTCACTAACAACAACCCTGATTGGGTGCTCTTCAAGCACCACTTGCTCACTATCAAACTGCATAAAAAATATATATATGCCATTGTCAACAAATATACATGTACCTTGGGTGGGAAGAAGTGGGTCACCGATTTGGGTCTCTTCAAGCACCAAATCAAAGAAAATGATACACAAACGTACAAAGAAAGTGATACATAAACATACCTACTGGCTTGTCAAAGGTGGGTCACCGATTTGGTGCTCTTCACGCACCGGTGCCTCACTAGGGACCTACATAAAATAACATATATGTCAATTTCAGATAAAATAGTGAATCAGAGACATATATAATACATGGACAGAAAATGATGTTACCAAAGAAAGAGAAACATACATGTACTTCGCTGGGGGGAAGAGGTGGGTTGATAACAACCTCGCTTTGGTGCTCTTCAAGCACCACTGTCTCAATAGGTTCCTGCATAAAGTAGCATATTTAAAAGCGATACATAAACCTACAAAAATGTACAAAGAGAAAGCACCGAATCAAGAAAGCCATACATAAACGTACAATGAAAGCGATACATAAACTTACCTGCTGCCTTGTCAGAGGAGGTGTGCAACTAATGGATCGATTAAATAGGAACGAGAAAAAAAGGAATTTTTACTTGTACTAGCGAATAAGCTTGCTTTTTGGACATATTCATCAAACTCACATTCCTACATACAAAAGGATAAAGATACAATTAGACAATTTCAAAAAATTAAAAAAGTACACGTTGAATCATTAAAATCACAATTAAAAGAAAGCGATACATAAACGTACCTGCTGGCTCATGATAGGTGGGTCATCAATATGGTGCTCTTCAAGCATCAGTGCCTCAATAGAATCCTACATAAAATAACATATGTCAAATTCAGATAATAAAAATAATCTTAGACATATATACTACATGGATGAAAAATGATGTTTTCAAAGAAAGCAAAACATAAATGTACCTGCTGGCTCGTGATAGGTGGGTCATCAATCTGGTTCTCTTCAAGAATCGGTGCCTCAATAGAATCCTACATAAAATAACATATGTCAAATTCAGATAATAAAAATAATCTTAGACATATATACTACATGGACGAAAAATGATGCTTTCAAAGAAAGCGAAACATAAACGTACCTACTGGCTCGTGATAGGTGGGTCATCAATCTGGTGCTCTTCAGGCACTGGTGCCTCAATAGAATCCTACATAAAATAACATATGCCAAATTCAGATAATAAAAATAATCTTAGACATATATACTACATGGACGAAAAATTATGTTTTCAAAGAAAGAGAAACATACATGTACTTGGTGGGGGGGGAAGAGGTGGGTTGGCAACAACCTCGCATTGGTGCTCTTCAAGCACCAATGGCTCAAGGGTTCCTTGCATAACATAACATATGTCAATGTCAAATAATACAAAGAAAACGAGAAATATACATGATGGATGAAAAATGATTTTTCCAAAGAAAGCGAAACATAATTAAAAGCATACCTGTGTTTGGGAATCTACCTCTGCATGAGAGGGAATATGCTGAGATTCAATGTATTCATCCCGATCACCCTGCATAAAACATGTTGTATCAAAATTATGATGTATTGAATGTTACAATCTCTACTATAAATATGTAAATAAAGTTGAGAAATTAACAAGTATAGTTCTTACCCTTATTAGTGAAGAACCAAACCCATACGCAATATTGATAGCCGCATCAATGTTCTCAACATTGATCGGTGGACTATGCGACTCTGGTGTGCCATGAGACACTAGCTGTGCATTTGTTCACATAATTTGTTAGATAATTAAATAGAAATAAATTGCGAAACAATTGAAAATTATGATATGAAACAAAATATAATATGAAAATAATGAGTTTTACTTACAAATCAAAGTAATCCATCATCTCGGAAGTCTGAAGCAGGGCCATAGCATATGCCTCCACATGATGTGCAAGGGTGTGGAGTAACACGATGCTCTAAACACTCTGCATCTCCTCTGTGATCTGTAGATGGGCTGGCCTTAGAAGTGCCAGCCCCCTAGTCTACATTGCCTTGGACATTAGTCCCATGCTGGAGCAATGTATCTGCCAAGTCAAATAATGCCTCTTGTGTATCCTCAATCATAGGACCTGCAGGAGGATATAGCCAAGGGGGTTTTGTTGTGCATGGAGGGCATGGCACACAGTTAGGATCCGTCCTGGCCCCTTCCCTATCTTGGGGCATCCCATGAACAACACCCTGGAAGCCTAAGATATCGAAGTAGTTAACATGTTTCCCTAGGATGAATTATGCATACAACTTCCTAAGGAAATAAAATGGGATGTCCCTATTCCCATGAGGGTCTTCATCGAAGACCATATACCAACGATCCATAAAATTGGCCTTTATGTTTGGTTCAATGCACCAGTCTATGGAAATGTGTGCTCGACTGGTGGGTGGAACCAATCCGGTGCTAGGGTCCCGGAATAATGAAAATAATTGGTCTTTTGTAATTTTAAGGTCTTTGATGTCTTTATAACTCAATCCATTGGAGTAGTATTGCCTCCTAGATTCTCTGTACGAGCTAATGTTGTACATAAATCCTTGGGCATTGGCAATTGTGTTTGTTATTGTGTCCAATGCATCATCTAAAGACTATCTCAATTGATCCCCCCCTCTAATAGATGAGCTAAGGCACCTCAATGATGCTAAACGCGCAATAATATGTGAGTTTCGATCTTGTTCCCCCTCCGGGTTTGGGTTTGGGTTCATGTTTGGGTTCATATTTGGGTTAGGTTCTAGGTTATTAGAGGGTGGGTTTTCCACATTGTCTTGTTCATTTCTGTTATCTGTTAATATTTAAACAAAAAATATAAGTTGTTTTACTTAATCATTCTTTGATTTCATTCAATTTTTTTTATTAAATTTGTTTTAAATAATTAAAAAAACTATGAAATTAAGAAAAACAATAAAGAATTGAAGACTAACTGAAATGGATAAGAGAATTTACCTGCCATTGGAACCTATCCACCTCCAACTCGACCTCCAAAATCTAAAACACAAATCGCCTCTGTGTTTTTTCGCCCATGCGCTTTATCGCTCTCCTGATGCCTGATTGTGCAAATGATATTTCAGACTTGCGGCCTCTAGTTTGTTTTTTTTTTAGTTTTCAATATCGCATATTCTATATATCACACTTGCAATATATATCACATATGCGATATATCACATATGCGATATATATCACAGGTGCTATATATCGCACATGCGATATATCGCATATGCGATATTGAAAACTAAAAAAAACCAAAACAACATATGCAATATATCGCATATGCAATACTTCCTTACGAACCTTAGCCTTGTGTTTGGGCTTAGGTTATTCCGAACGTACCATCAATAACGCATATGCGTTCTTGAGTTGCACTTCGGAAGTGCATTTCTGATTTCTTAAGTGGCACTAAAAAGTGGAACCAACTTTGTGCGAGCACCCATAAAAAGTAAAATATGAAGATATAATAAGAATGCTTCATTTGTTTATCTACGATAAAAATATTAATGGTAACCTGATGTTGTATATGTATGAAAAGAGGGCATGATATAGTTAAACTAGTAATAGCCTTAAGAATTTGATATCTATTCAAACTTATGACAAGTAAAGTATGAGTTATGCTTAGTATGCTGAAAGAGTAAAGTCAATGAGTGATATAGGAAAGTAGAAGTGATTAACACAAAAGTGTATTCATGGCAAGATAAAAACACATTGGCATACTTTAATTTCAACAATATCATTTATGATAAATGCACAAGGATCGTGCAAAAAGATAGGTATTATTACATCTAGATTATGCATTATATATAACCTTGGTGTTTAAATGCATCAAAGAAAGAATTTGTTTATATGTGTGTGTACGTCTTGTTTAAAGTTATATTGATAAAAGAGAATCTAATGTGAATAACCCCTTGCAAAGGTTGTTGGTGTGATGTACATGTACAATTTGAAATAAGAACTTTGGAAAACTAAAGTGAAGATAATGAAAAAAGGTAACATCTAGAATGAAGTATGTTATTTGATAATTATGAAAAGATTACAATATATTATTGTTTGGTTAATCAATTTTCATTTATGGAAAAACGTAGTTTGGATAACTTGATATGTGGACAATATATTTTGTAAGAAACTAAATAAGGAATAAATTCAATAGATTTGGGGATTTCTAATGAAGTACTTCAATATGGTAAAAATGTAGTCTTTATGAGAATGATTAGTTTGCAAGTGGAATGATAAGGAAATTAATAGAAAAATATAAATCGAGCCTTGTTAGAATGCTTTAAACATATTTTTCAAGATACTAATGGTATCATAATGTGATGATTGGAATATTTGATGCATACCTTGTTAACAAAGTCCTCGGAACTTAGGTACTTGTTACTTGATGTTGATTTTGGAACTTTGGAGAATCAAGGATGACTGAATTAAGATATATTTGGTTTGATGTGGAACTAATAGGGTCAATAATATCAAATATGCTTAGTGATGATTATAATATTTCATGAATTCAATGTTTCTTTTGAAATGGTATTAAATATATCTCATTATAACTAACAACAATTTGAGGTTATTGTAGCAAAGAGCTACGACATTTTTAAATAAGACCATAACCTAAGAACTAAATATGAACTTTATGAAACCTGCAACAAGAGAATAAACTCGATATGAATAAAGACTAATTAAATAATGATATTTGAAACTTATGAGCTAATCATAGGGGATGCCATGGGTTATAACGCTCTTAAAACTTATAACAATTTTTTCTCCTGTAAACAGATCTCCTTAAGACAAAATATACAAAGTTTACTAACTAATAAAAAAGGAAGAAGGAATTCGATAATAAAAATGTGGATAAGCAAGAAGAACCTGACTTTGGTGTTGAGCTTGTTATGTCTGGAGCACTTGAGTTTAGAGTTGAGCTTGTTATATCTCAAGCACTTGAGTTTGGAGTTGAGCTCACAACAAGATTTGAACCCAAAATGCGACGGCATTCAACGAAAAGAACTGTTTTGTAGGATTTCAATTTGAAATTATGAATTCTGTTTTTTTCATGTTAGAATTAAGTGTCGAATTTCCGATTTAAATTTATATTGTTGAATTTTAGACATCATCGTTGTTTGATTTTAGAAAGCACCTATTTTCTCATTTTCGACACCACTGTTGTTGGATTTTCGACCATACGATTGTCAAATTTGCAATGCTTAGTGGACAGATTTGCGATGAATTTGACATACTTTTTTGCAACGGTAATTACGATTTTTACAATGGTAACTAGGCAAATATCATCCTTTATTCCAGGACTATTGAATTTAAAAATAAATAAATTCCAGAAACATTCGACATGTTTTCTATAGAAGAGACAAATGGTTTGCAGAAATTATTTTATTCCTCAACGGACGGTTTCACGAACTGTTTTATTCTTCAATGAACAATTTGTAGAATTATTTTATTTTTCAACATACTATTTACAGACATCATTTTATTCTTCGATAGACGGTTTGTGTAAAAAAAATTATTCTTCGACAAACCACCGTTTGTGGAAATAGTGATTTGTGGACCTTGATTTTTTAAGATTGTCTATAGTCTTCATTCAATATTTTTGTGACAAAATGTCAAATACCAATATTCCTTGTCCAAATGAAGAAAATCAACAATTGCTTGCTAGACTGTGGGATGTAGTGAAAAGAAGGGGTGATGGGAAATGTTATTGTCCATGTAGTCAATGCATGGGCTTTAAGAGGAGAAGAATATGATCTCAATAGCCACAAAACATTGTAGGGAGCATGGACATGCTGAGGGGGAGAATGAATATCGTCCATTTGTAAGTTTAGCATTATAAAGTTTTTTATATTTTCTTCTTTGGTAAATGTATTTATTATTTTAATATTTCATATATTAACTTATATGTATTAATGTATTTATGTAATTATAAAGGAAATACATCCTATGACATATAATATAGAGGAAGTGCTTTCAGAACAAGTGCTGAAGGAACATGGAGCTATGCTTATGGATAACAAGTTAAATCCCATTGAGAAAGATGATCATACTGATAACGGAGTTGAATATGATGGTACAAATACATTGATCCATGACTCACTTAATGTTAGAATGGATGATGATGATGACGATGATCATGAAAATATTGATGAGTTTGATGATGTTCAGGATATACCTCTTCTTGAGAAGGCATACAAACCACTTTATGAATGCTCAAAAACAAATATTCTCTCTGCTATAATGAACTTGAAGGTTATGAATGGTCTTTCAAAAATATCAATCACACGGATGTTAAGGTATCTAAAATAATCCATCACATATATCTGATCGTGATAAAGTTTATCTTTGTTCCTCTAATAATTGTATTGTTAATTCATAATTCAAATTAATATGGATGCAATGTGTTTCATTAATATTATTTATATATTATATTAACTCTATTTTTTAATTTTATTTGATGTAGGTTCATAGGTGAAATTTTGTTATCATTGTCAAATATTTTACCTCACACATATCGCAATTTATCTTCCATAATGAAAGTGATTGGAATGCATTATGAAGCAATTCATGCATGCCCCGGTGACCATGTTATATATTATAATCAACATGAATTTGCAACAGAATGTCTAGAATTTCATATAAGTAGATATCGAAAGTAACAAAAAAGGTGCCTCGCAAGGCTCTTCATTTTATTCCCATCATTCCACATTTGCAACAACTGTTCAGGTGCAAAAATATAGCGCAATTTATGGATTACCATGCAAGGAACAAAATTCAAGATGATGTTATTCGAATGCCTGCAGATAGTTCTACATTTAGAGATATTGAGGAAAAGTGGTTTCACTTTAAAGAATAACCCGTAATCTTACAATTTCTCTGACAGTGGATGGTTTTAATCCATTTGCAAAGATGAGATTTGTTTACACGGTGTGGCCTATTTTCATTATGAAAAATAACATTCCTCCATGGTTTTCAATAAAGAGGGAGCACATAATGTTGTTGATGATTATTCTAGGTATATTGTGTCTACAACTTTTTTATTTTTATTGTAGTGGCATCTCATTTGTCATATTTTGTTTCCTAATGTCATATATATATATATATATATATATATTATGTTTCTCTTGTGCATGGTTTATATATCTAAATGGTACTCATAATTATATATTTTATATGTTCAAATCAATCAGGTACCAAGTTAAAGATATGAATGTATATATCAAACCTCTTATAGACGAGCTACTAAAGTTATGGAATGGCATCACTATGTATGACGTATATAGACCATTATGACAAAGGTAATTTAAATTCCATGCAATTCTTGTATGGACAATACATCATGCCCTAGGGTTAACCCATTTTTGTGATTTTTATTTTTAAGTTTCACTTGAATTGCATTTTATTTTATGAACTAGTTAATATAGTTTATATATAATTATAATTGAAATAGATATTCCATATCTATATGTAGGTCTTCAGACAAAGGGAAAATTTTCATGTCCAGTTTGTGGTCCTAAGATAAAAAAATCGTCGCTCAAAAATATTAAGAAAGGAGGTGTTTGATGAGTATAGGAACTTCCTCTCTAAGAATCACAGGTATAGAACAACTGGAAAAAATATATTCAATGGGAAGCAAGAGACATTTAAAAACCCCAGAGAATGACACCTCACCTTTGGAAGTTGCAATATAATAGAAATCATCAAGCTGGTACGTATGGATCATCATATATAAATTGTTATGTATTTATTTTTATTGTGTGTTGTTTATTGTAGTGGTCATAAGTGATTTATGTAATTTCTTTATAAACTATAATTCATGATGTTCTTCGTGATCATTAATACATTAATGGGCTTCTACGAGGAAAGAAAAGTTATCCTAAATAATTCAGCAGGTTTTCCTACTATGACCACCTACAAATTGTTCATCTGTTTGATACAATGCATATCGAAAAGAATGTGACTGAAAAATTATGGAGATTATTGGAGCTAAGGAGCGAAAAAGAAAAAAATGTCAAAGTTTGCAAAGACATTCAAGAAGGAAACCATGCATTCAAAGACGTCATTCAATTTCATAGCAACAAACACCAAATTAATATAAACTCAATTCCATGGATGTTAACGGAGCAGCAAGGTAATGTTTTAAAAGAAGCCACGCATAAAATTAAATTTCCCACTAGATTTTTTGCGAACATGAAGAATATCATAACAAATAAAGGTGATTTTTTGGGGGTGAAATTGCATGATTGGCATGTCTTCATGAAGGTAATTATTATGGTATCCATATAATTATTATTTTTTAATTCCAGTGCATATTGTTGTTATTTTGTTTTTCTACTCTTTGTTTAAAAAATCATGTGGTTTGTATATTGTTATAGTATGTGATACCTCTCTCTCTCCCGGACAACTTCGACAACAATGTCAAACAAGTTATATATAATCATGGGAAATACATGAGGTAACTAGCGATTTTTTGCATGTGCTTAGTTTTTCTTTAATTCATCGTATAACTTATATTTTTTTTTTGCGCACTAATTCATGTTATGTAATTTAATGTTTTTTTTGCTAAATATCGTTATTGGTTTGTATCACTTGTATATGGTTGTCATCTAAAGAAATCCATAAAGAAGATATAAAGTATTGGAGGAGATAAATTCCTTGTCTCATGTGTGAAATGAAGAAGCATCTACCTTCGGCATTTTTCAATGCACAAGAACACTACCTCATAGACCAAGTCGAGGAGATTGAATTGTGTGGACCTGTGCACTCAAGATCCATGTGGATGGTTGACAGACACTTGAAATTTATGAAGGTTTGGTTAGACAATGAGCGCGTGCTGAGGGTTCTATGATGGAGGGATATACGGTATACAAAAACATGTTGTATGCTAGTGAATATATTCATAATTTAGTGTCAAAGCTCAAATTACGTCACATTTGTGATCCAAACTGCAATAATAATTTTGCAGGGGAGTACCTGAATGGGAAAGGTGGATTGAGGAAGGTGAAAGGTAATTATTAGCTAGTGGATGTTAATTAATATAATACATTTGAATTTTGACTTTTATGTATATATCATACATATTCTATTTTTATATTCAATATATTGCATCAATTAAGAGCGTATACTTTGTTAAGATAATTTACATTTCTATTGAATTTTAATTTTTATTGTCATCAAGTAGTTGCGAGAGTGGGATGCAATTCATTTATACATCGCAAACAATCTTGACTAGATGAAGGTATGGATTGAACGATGTGATAAATATAGACATGGAAAATCATGGGAAGGTGTGCGTTCATTGGTTAAAGTAGCAAATCACATTTTTTTCCCTATATGCACTTAATCATAAATATTGAATCATTATGTAATA
This sequence comes from Pseudotsuga menziesii, assembly GCA_001517045.1. Taxonomy (NCBI): domain Eukaryota; kingdom Viridiplantae; phylum Streptophyta; class Pinopsida; order Pinales; family Pinaceae; genus Pseudotsuga; species Pseudotsuga menziesii. Next base: position 45,747 of record LPNX010644928.1, read on the forward strand.
TTTTATTGCATGGCTTGTTGTAGGTTAAACACCATAAGGATATGGTGTGAAATGGATGTAGATATCGCATCAAAAAGTTGGATGAAACAAATAAAACATCAAATTATGGGATATCTGTTGCCTTTGAGGTGACCAATGTTTCATCTAGAAGTGAAAAACATCCATAAATCTAAGAAAATCGATACTATCGGTATATGGAAGATATTATTCTGTGTGAATTTAAATCCTTCAAGGTAGTTCTGTCTGTTGTCAAATGTTACAAGTTACAATTGAATCATTGTGATCCCACTAGAACTATTATTGAACATGATAATGGATTTACCATGGTAAATACAAGTTTTTTTGAGCCAGGAATGAATCCCTATGTTCTTCCAATCCGATGTGAACAAGTATTTTACTACGAGGTTCCAGGTAAAGTAGGTTAGTCATTTATTGTGAGACACTATCCAAGGGGAAGGTATGTAAAGTATAACCTAGAGGAAGGTAATGAAGAGGTTTTGGAAGAAGAAGAAGATGATGAAGATCATTATCAACATGCCTTAGATGATCATGATCCATAAGAATATGTCGAAGGATTAGTTGAATCAGATGATGTAGTATACAATTCCCATGAAGATGATATCAATGATGACATGATGATCGTAACTGACTTAGATGATGATGATGATATGGCCAATCCTTACAATGTTGACTCTAGATGGGATGATACAAATGATGACCTGGATGAAGAATATGATGAAGTCTATTGAAGTGTATGAGGTATGCAGTAATATATATACCCTATATTTTTATTGAATCTTGCAATAGAAATATTGAGTTTTATTGGTACTGAAAATTCAATAATTTTATATATATATTATTTAATCTTATTTGTTTTAAAAAGAGTAACTAACATTAATGATATCATATTACAAATAGGAGAAAAGACGAGGCTAAAATAATCCGTGATGAGTATCCAAATCACATATTTGTAAGATTCGAGTCTAATTATGTTGTAAATAAGTTACTTTTTGATATTGTGAAATTTTAAAATTTTGACTATTATTATATAATTTGATTTGCAAAAGAAATCAATTTCATCAAATTGAATATACAAATAATAATTCATTTTGATTGTAGTTGAATAGATCATCATTTTGGATTTGTATATATATGATTCCAACATATTTTACAGTGGGATAGTTTGTACATATGATATGCAAGAGAATAAATGTAGGTGTAGAGAAAGAAATATTTATTTTTGTGAACAATGTGCTTCCACCTACTGATAAGTTAAATCTTATCAATTTTAATTTGATTTTCAATGTCTTTGCAGCTAATATTGTTTGGAATTTTCTTTTTTAATACTTAATTCCATCGTCATCATCATTTTCATCATCATGACCATTGTCGTCGTCATCATTGTCATCGTCGTGATCATTGTCGTCATCATCATCATAAATAACATCATCATAATCATCATCATCATCATCGTCATCTTCATCGTCAAACATGACTGACACTAACAATTCGAGCAACAAAAACCATACGTCGTCCTATAGATTAATTAATGTGCTATGTGGGGCCAATGATGAAATTTTTTATACATGTGTTAGCTTGGTCTAAAATTTGGCATGGTTAAACTAGAAACATGCATTGATATTGTGGGATTGTTTGCAGACTCAAACACCATAATAATCATCATCATCAACATCATCGTCATTGTCATCATCAAGTACATCATCATCGTTATTATCATCATCATAATCATCGTAATCGTCATAACTAACATCATCGTCATCATCATCATCATGATTATAATGATCTTCAACTTCATCGTCATCTTCATCGTAAAAAACAGCTGACACCAACAATTCAAGCAACAAAAACCATACGTCATCCTATAGATTAATTAATGTGCTACGTGGGGCCAATGATGAATTTTTTTATATATGTCGGCTTGGTCTGAAATTTGGCATGGTTAGACTAGACACATGCATTAATGGTGTGGGATGGTTTCCAGACTAAAACACCACCACCATCATCATCATCATCATCATCATCATCATCATCATCATCATCATTAAGTACATCATCGTTATCGTCATCGTCATCATCGTCATAACTAACATCATCGACATCATAATCATAATCATCATCATCATAATCATTGTCATCTTCATCGTCAAACATGACAAACACTAACAATTCGAACAACAAAAACCATACGTCGTCCTATAGATTAGTTAATGTGCTACGTGGGGCCAATGATGAATTTTTTTATATATGTGTTGGATTGGTCTGAAATTTGGCATGGTTAGACTAGACACATGCATTGATGGTGTGGGAGGGTTTCCAAACTCAAACACCACCACCAACATCATCATCATAATCATCAACAACAACAACACCATCATCATTATCATCATAATCATCAAGTACATCATCATCATCATCATAAATAACATCATCATAATCATCATCATCATCGACATCATCATCATCATCATCAACTTCATCGTCATCTTCATCGCCAAACATGAATGACACTAACAATTCAAGCAATAGAAACCATACGTCGTCCTATAGATTAATTAATATGCTACATGGGGCCAATGATGAAAATTTCTATGTATGTGTTGACTTGGTCTAAAATTTGGCATGGTTATACTAAACACATGCATTGACATTGTGGGAGGCTTTCTAGACTCAAACACAACCACCAACATCATCATCGTCATCATCAGCATCATCGTCATCATCATCGTCATCATCATCATTGACATCATCATCATCATCACCATCATCATCATCATCGTCTCCATAACTAACAACATCATAATCATCGGCATGATCATAATCATTGTAAACTTCATAGTCATCTTTGTCGTCAAACATGACTGACATGATGAAATGTTTTATATATGTGCTGGCTTGTTGTGAAATTTGGCATGGTTAGAATAGACACATGCATTATTGGTGTGGGAGGGTTTCCAGACTCAAACATCATCTTCATTATTTCATATGACATCAACATCCTGATCGCCATCTTCATCATCATCATCATCATCAAACTTGTTGTCGCCATTGTCATCATCATCATCGCCAACTTCATTATCATCTTCATTATCAAACATCACGGTGTGGAAGGGTTTCCAAACTCAAACATCATCATCATCATCATCATCATCATCACTATCATCATCATCTTCATCATCATCATTATCATCATCATCTTCATCATTTCATATGAAATCAACATCATGATCACCATCTTCAACATCATCATCATCATCATCATCATCATCATCGTCATCATCATCATGATCGTCATCGTCATCATAACTAACATCATCATAGTCATCGTCATCATTGTCATCATCATCATCATCATAATGATCATCAGCTTCATCGTCAAACATGAATGACACTAACAATTCAAGCAGTAAAAACCATACCTATAGGTTAATTAATGTGCTGCATGGGGCCAACACTGAAATTTTTTATATATGTGTCAGCTTGCTCTGAAATTTGGCATGGTTATACTAGATGCATGCATTGACGATGTGGGAGGGTTTCTAGACTCAAACATCATTATCATCGTCGTCATCGTCGTCGTCGTCATCATCGTAATCTTCATCATTTGATTATATGACATGAACATCGTGATCACCATCGTCATCATGAACTTCAACTACATCATCATCATCATTGTTGTATGATATACGACACAGATAGCTAGAAAGACAAACAGTTTGGAAATCTCATCGCATTCTTCATCATAGTCTTCATCAAGTCATAGGACATCATCATTGTCATCACCATATTCATCGTCATCATCACCACCACCACCACCACCATCATCATCATCATCATCATCTTCATATTCATCATCATCTTCATTATCACTCTCTTCCTCGTCAACATCTTCATCATCATCAACTTATTAATCATCTTCATCATCGTTGCCATCACCATATTCATCATCATTGTCATCATTATCATCATCTTTGTCATCATCGTCTTCCTCATCAACATCTTCATCATCATCATTGTGATGAAAATGTTGTGTTTGTGAGGCTTTGCTGATGAAATTCATTCATGTGTCACATGGAACATTTTCCTTAAGGGGTGCCCTAGTATTCTTGGTTTGATTTTCCATATTGATCACAAGTACTTGGTTTTTTATACATATTGATGTGGTGTTTGGAGGCTCTTACATGAGAGTTTTCTAGGCTTATGAGGCTAATTCGGTACCTTGATGACACAGACATATAAAATCAAGACTAGTGGAGCGCTCTTGCATTTGTGGCTTGATATAGCTTCTTGATGGAATGAATTAACATTTTGGGTTGAGCACTCTAACCTATTTATCATAAATTGACAACATTTATGGTTTATATTGGACTTTCCATAAAGTGACTTTTCCCTAACACATTTTTTATGATTGTTTCATGCCTTAAGGTATCATGCTTGACTCTTGAGAAATTTTGGGTGTTATTTTCAGTAGTAGAGCATGGTTTATATGCGATAAATTGCACATACTTTCAAAAATTCCAACCAAAGCCAATTCCTTCATGAGAAAAATCAATTGGCATAGATAGAAACTAGTACAAGTCTTCCTAAATATTTCATATCCAGAACATAACTGCATTTCCTTTAACACACATGGTATCGAGCACTCTCACAAGGATATGTTGTCATCTCTAGCATAATTATAATCTTAGACACTTAATTTTTATAAGTGTTACTTTTAGACACTTTTTAGAAATGTTACTTTTAGACAATATTATTTTATATTATTGGTCCAATTTTTATAGTTTTGATGACTTCATGTTCAATGTGCACCTAAACGTGAATCTATTACCATTCCAGCTTATAAATAGACGAGGTTATATTTTCATGTGAACATTTGGAAGATTTTGTACTTACCCTCATGTGTTTTTACGGGTTGTCTGCAATTGTTATTTCTCCATGATTTCTCTATTGGGCGTTGCATGTGATTTCTCCGACGCGGCTTCATAGGTGTATGCGATTTATGTTCATGGGGTTGTCTGCAATTTATCTTCATGGGTGTATGATATTTCTCCTTCACGACTTCATAGGCTGCATGCTGATAAAAATCAATAGCAGCAATGTCTTTGGGATGTGGTCGTTTTAGGTCAATATGTAAGTAGGTTTAGAAAAAATCAGATCTTAATTTATTTTAATTTTCAAACATTAGGTATTTTTAGGAATTCTGAGATGAATGTTTAGTATGTGTCTATGGTCACCTTTTTTGTCATGTCCAAACCCCAATCACGTTGTCACTTGCTAGGAACAATATTCTCTCTTCCTCGGCCAGCTAGAATTAGTTTTGAACTGAAGTAGTCTATTGATACAGACTTCCAAAAATGTTCTTGTGAGCTGTGAGTACATTAGAAGATCTATTGAGTCATGGTGTATGCCCTATATAGAGCTTGGATGAACAGTGAGTGACCCTGGTAGGGTTACCATGAATTGTCTTAACCCCAATCGAAGCTTCCAAGAGTTGTAACTGGCCTAATTCAAGGCAACCGAGAGTTGTAATACAATTTTCAATTTGGCTTGAAATATATCTCATTCTAGATACAATTACCTCTAGGATTGGACAACCCTTTCCTCCAATTAAATGAAATTCATCCATAATGAAAAGGCTGACTTTCTGAACCAGTTTGCGTTTCTTCCTTCCTTCTCTACACACTTGCCAATACCACGATCCAAGGATGCAACAAAATCCACCACTCAAAATTCTCTATGTTACATCATAATCAAGAATTGGTTTATATGAAGGTATTTTGATATTTTCCTTCTCAATTTATGATACATGGAAGTATTCCCATCAATGCTATCACTGGAAGAATCCACGGGAAAATTATCTGATTTCCCCTCTTCTTTCAGTCTCGGAAAACACTGAAAAAAGCACGTCATAGTCCAAGAACTCCTAATCCCAAATTTCAATGAAAATAGGAAGTTGTTGCAGTGGATCCAAATGGTGCGGCCACATATTCCTCACACCCATATCTTTCAGATTAGTCACAACTCTATAGCATTTATTTTTTCCATCAACAATAGAATAGTAAGCTCGTTGCACAATACCTATCGTATCTAATACTTTATTTTTATACCTCTCAACTTGGGAAGAATTATTACTAAATACTAACTTGATTTCATTGTTTTGATTCTCCAATTCTTGGTAAGGATTTATATTACAACATTAAAAAGATTTTATTGGTGGAGTATTTAGCTCTGAATTGGGTTTGGAACCTTCTAAAATATATTGCTTTGTTCATTACCATCACAAATGTGAACTCCTACATTCAAATCAAGATCTACTCCGTTAGAGTTTCCTTCCTCATCAACAATTCTTGAACATACTGCTACAAAACCATCATTTATAGAAACCTTTCCTATAAAGACGTTTTCAATGTTACTAGCTTGTGGTTCACCTTGAACTTTCTCTTCTGACAAAGAAAATGCATCAAGACATGATTTTCCTTCTAGTTCTTCTTGCTCACCTCAAAAAATACGTTTAGGGGTCCTTATTGCTCAATGTATCGATAATATACTACTATCTCTAATAGGACAACCCTATATATCTTATAAATGGAGTTGTTGATACCTGGCTTACATATAGAAGAAGACATTGGAAACCTTAAATTTCATGACAAATTAGTAAAGCCAATCCAGTGGAAAATGACCTATGGAACTAGGAAATTTCTAGGTATTTTCATTCAAGGACTGACAAACAACCTCTGTATTTTTCTAGGAGATATTATCCTATAACCTCCATACCTTCTAGCACTTGTTGTCCCCCTTATTCTTACTTTGGAGATGACAATCCTTCATAATGAACAAAAGAGATAGCAGGATTTGTAGAAGATTACCACAATGGGATGCAAGTGTACATGAAAGGCACTGGAATAGTGTATATTTCCCCTTTTTTTATGGGAACACTTGCAACTGCATCATCAAATCACCGAGTGAGAATAATAACTCTAAGTTGCTGATAAAAAATAAAAATAAAAACTATCAGTAAATTGTTGAAAAGTAAATCTTGTTCTGTTATGAACATAATTATATCTAATAACAAAGTAAAATGAACCTTTTCATACTCAAAAATTGAAAAAACATACTTTTGTGGATCCTATACATCTTTCCTACCACTCTCTTCATTAAATATTTTCAAAGGAGGTTGGATCTTACAGAGATCAAATTTCCCCACTTTCCCATTAATTAGGTCACTAGAAAGGAATTTTACAGTTTAATCCCTTCTTTTAAGTTTTGAGTGTCATTGGTAGTGTTTCTTTTGAAGTTTGTATTTACTCCATTTAGCTTTGAATACCCTTCTTCTAGTAAGCCTAAATTTGATACAAATTATGCTATGAAACACGAGGTGAAATGAAGAGTAATTCCACTTAAACAATATATTGATTTGTTTTAAAAAGTAAGCAAATGGATGGACAAGGAAACTAGTGTCTTTCTATTGGGAAATGTGGTCAAAATAAAGGCTCATGGGAGACCATTCTAAAGAGATAGAGTGGCTAGGGAAGATGAATTGTATGAGTTTCTTGGTCCATCTCCTTGTTGTCCCAAAATTGCAGAAATATGGCTAGGGAAATTATTAAAGTAGATAAAATCCAATGCTAATGAATTCTATGCCAACTACAATTGTAATGTACGATCATATAACCTAACTTAGTGAAATATTCTTGCATAAGTAACTTGCCTATGTTAATCATAAATGAATAATGAAATAAGTTACCTAGTTCACTATTCCATAAGCATATGTCAAGAAGTATTTAGCAAAATGAAGAAGCAAAAAGATGTAGAAGATATTCTCACCCACAAGATCCCTTTTTAATTGTCCAAAGGCTTCAATTATTATTCAGTTAAGATCCATGGGATTTCTTCCACAATCCAACCATATCTTCCCTCCTTTGACGAGTCTATACATCAAATGCTTCCACAATCCAATCTTTTTTCTCTTTACTGGGAATTCCTTTGGTCTTTTATAAAGAGGATCCATAAGTCTTACAAGTTTTTTTTATTCTTTTTATCAAACTAGAAAAGGTAGAAGAAAGAATGGGGCTCTTGGTTATATGAATATTCAAAATTCGAGCAGTGTGCCTCTCTACGTGCTTGACAAAAACTGAAAAAAAACAAACAATAATTAGTAAAAAACAAACTAAAACACTTTAAGAGTGTCTTTGGGACAACACTACAAAGTGAGAAAAATTCTAAGTTAAATTATACTAGAACTTCCACAAACTAACTAAGTAAGACGAGATAGAAAGCTTACCTTCTTAGGGTCTTTTCTTTCCCTTTTGGGGTAGAAAATGAAAAGGCACTGGATTCCCTAATGTAACTTCTAAAATACAAATAAAGAACCTTTCGCTTAAGCCTTTTAGATTCAACAATAAAATGACTTGTAAATAAGGAAATTTGAACTAGATCCGTCTTCTATTGATAATAGGCCCTATAATAATAATTCCTCTACCACTAAATAATAATGTCTTTTCCATTTAAATAGTCATTAAATATTATAATAAACCAGAAATTTATTTTTAAATATACATTTAGGCAATAATTTTACATGTAAATAATCATTAAATAATAAACCAATAAAAATGTGTTATACCAATCTGGGCTCTAAAAGTGAACTTATGGACTAAACTCCATATTTTCTTACTACATATTCTTTACATAAAAAAATGAATCACATTCAATGTTTGAAAGAGTGGAATTGTTTGTTTCATATTTTGTCATTGATAAGCATAAAGGAGGATAAATGTTTTTATTATTCTAAAAAGAGTGGAAACCTACATCTCTGTAGGCTGAGTTATAGGGTTGTAGGCTGCCACATGCAGCCTACATGGGCCCCTGTAGGTTGCATGTGGCAGCCTAAAGCTATGTAACTCATACTATAGGGTTGTAGACTATGGGGAGGCTTATAGGATGCATGTGGAAACCTATAACCCTAAGCCTACAAGGTTGTAGGCTATCATGCACGTTGCATGTGGCATCCTACGACCATGTAGGTTATGTGACAACCTACATAGTTTGATTTTGAATTTTTGGAGTGTTTGGGGTAATATTTGACATGGGGAAACAAGGCTTCTTAAAGGTAATGATTAAACTGGTCATCAACACTCTCATAAATCTATTTATCCAAAAAATTATAGAATACTATCATTTTTGTTTTTTTATTGAAATTGGTATGGATATGATTATGATATTATATTTGGCTAATATTTATGGTTCTAGTCAAATAAAAAGCCATACATTACAATTAGTGTGGAATCATATTGAAAAACTATACATTCATTAGATCTTCATACTATATATAGAAAAACGTTTTTATGGCTTATATATAAAGTTCAAAAATACTTTGTCAATCATAACTAGCATGCAACTCCTTGTCCTAACCACATACACTAAAAATGCATTAGAAAAGAAAATGTGCATCTTATTGGAAAACCTTGATTTTTTATAAATCTGTTGCTTTGGTATTTTGTAGCAATTCGTTGAAAGAGTCTCATTTCTAAAGTGCTCAACATATCCATTCTAAAAATTAGCAATGGTACGTCGCACTCTACTTAATTGAATCTATCAATTGATGATTCTAATATTTGTAAATAGGCATGAACAAGTGTCATTTGGAAACTTTAGAAAAGACTTCATAGTTACCATTATTTTCACTTTCCCTTTAGGGTTAGGCACAACATATGAACTCACCATAATGGGTGGATTTCCTAAGGTAGCCAATCCCAGAGGGAGTAGCACAGTCAATTCGACTTGGATGAGATCCTCACAATGAAAACTACCTAAGAATGCATTAGTATTGGATATAGATCATAGAAACTAGTTAGATACCATGGTTCTTTATCTATTGTAGTCAACTTGAGTAAGGTTTACACTTTCCAACCTCCCTTCAAGCTCCTCTGTAAGCAGTGAAACAAGGCCTCTCTACTGTATATAATCTCATGTTTAAAACATGTTACTTTGGAGGATAGTTATAAGCTTATTGTTTTTCTCTTTTTCTATTGGAACTTGCTTATATCTAGGATCTTTATACTATCGTATAAAAGGTCAAAAACTAGATGATGGTCTTTTGGGTAAATAATAGGTAGTGCATTATGCAACCCAAATGTTTCTAATGTAATTTATTTCTTCATGATTTTTTGGCTAGTAGCGATATCATGTGGCTTTTCATGATGCTTGGCTACTTATGTACTCTCATTTAGATCATTATGTTCTAACAATGTTGTGTGTGTGATGGTTTGATGATGCACTTCATTCATGTGTCACATGGATCATTTACCTTAAGGGGCACCCCAGTATTATTGGCTTGATATGACATATTGATCACAAGTAATTGTTTTTTTTTACATATTGATGTGGTGTATGGAGGCTCTTACATGAGAGTGTTCTAGGATTTTGAGGCTAATTCGGTACCTTGATGACACACACATATACAATCAAGACTAGTTGAGCGTTGTTGCATTAGTGGCTTGATATAGATTCTTGATGGTATGAACTAACATTTTGGGTTGAGCACTCTAACCCATTTGTCATAACTTGATGACATAGATGGTTTATGACATGGATAACATTTTGGGCTGAGCACTCTAACCTATTTGTCATAACAGTAGACTTCTTCTCTTGCTACCCAGAATTTTGATGTCAACTTCCCGAAATTTCTTTACATGTTGCTCAGACTTCTTCTGTCTACCCAAAGTTTCAACAGAGCTTGTCTGAAACTGTAGTTTCTTCCTAGGAGAAGATATAGGGATGTTTGAGATAAAATTAGACTGCCTGTGAGTGATGGTTTTCCCAAAGTGACTGTAGGGGTCCTCTATGTAATGCACAGATGAAATATTTGTTGCCTGTAAGATGATATAGGAATTCCCGTAATAATGATGAGGCTTCCCTAGAATGAATATGAGATCCCAATGGTCGGAGTTAGCCTGCCCAAATATAACACAAGCTGCTTGGATCTTCTCCTAACAATCCAGAATGGTACAGTGCTTTCCTGTGACTATTTTAATCCTACTCGTGACTGTCTAATAAAATACTAGGATGCTTGTGACTGTCTGTGGAAAAATTACGTGCTTCCCTTGAGAACACTGCTTCCCGAATAGGTTTTATGCTATTGGTGTCTGTAATTTCTACTTGGAGATGGATATAGTGATGCTAGAAGTGTATAGGAGGTTGTGGTGAGGGTTTAGGGTGATTCCCTAGCCCGTTAGGAATTTTTATGGATGTCATGAGTGTTTACGATGAAGCCCTAGTTTCTCTTCATTTTTTCCATGGATTAGTGGATGAGTGGCATATTCAAAAACCAAAATCTACTACTACATGTTGCATCATGCAATAATGATGGAAAATGAGATGAAATAAATTTTTCTAGGTTATCCTTCCCACATATCTTCGGAGAAAACAATACAAGCTTCCATCATTTCCAAGAGAGTATTGGAGTCTCAAGATGGTATGTTGAAGTTAACTGAAGTTTTATAAGATCAATTTTCCATTATCCTTCCAAAGCAAATCCCCAACTCAATTGAATATGTTCTCTATCCCATGATGTGATAGTACATTCTTGATTCTATGATGGCTACACCCTTTTCTTTTGTTTTTTTAGATATTTTATTTGAACAAAAAAGGGTAAACACCTAAATAATAACCATATTTTGATGGTTCTATATTTGTTTCATCTCCAAGTAGTTTACATGCCTTTTTCAAATATCAATTGGTTTTACTAAAAATAGAAATATATTCAATTTTTTTATTTTGAAAAGAAAAAATGAACAAAGATGATGCTAACTTAAAGAAGCGGAGATGTTCATTTTCAATATAATGGAACCAACTATGGGTCATTGATTAATTTCCTAAATCATAGTAAAATTTTCATATTGGAAGAAAAATTAAGTTGAATGTCCAAGGAAAAGATCCAATGTCAACCACCAAAACAAAAAAAAATGCAAAGACATAAAAACTTGGCCTTTTAAAATTTAGAAGATATGTGTCTTCTTTGTACTAGATTAAAAAGGACAATCACGGTTTAGAAAATGAATACTTGGATACATATATATCTAGTGGTTGTGGTTGTGGGATGGATTTTTAATCTCCCTTACACACTTTCCATAAGTAGCATGTTGGTTCCATCCTCAAAAAGGGAAAGTGACTAAGGGTTTGTGCCAGGATATTTACCTTGGAAAAAAAATTGAAGACAAAACTATATATCAAAATGCCAAAATTCTACACCTAAGAAAAAATTCAAGAGGCTAACATTACTTGTGTCAAAAGAATTACATGATTGAGATTTTATCTCTCGATTTACACTGGCTTCACTCCTTTTGATGATAAAATATTTTTCATATACCACTAAAATAAATATGCCCCAACTTGAGCTTTTCACATAAATATTTTGACCATAAGGAGTTCTTCTGAATCTAGATATTGTGAGACATTTATCAAATTTAATGTACTAGGACATTGGAACCAATCCATGAATCCCCTATATTAGGATGTCCTATCCATCTAGTTCTATGCTATGAAAGTTTCAGAAAAGAACAACATGTTGGCCAAACATCTAAAGGAGAGAATATAGTCCCAACTAGCCCACCCCCATACAAATATTCCATTTCCTCATAAAATTCCAAAAATTCCCTGGCTCTAATATATATATTTTCCAAGGTGTGAGAATAATGAGGAAGTGGATGACACTCTCCTAGGTTTCCTAGTTACTCTGACTCCAGTAGTGGATTTTATCCCTACCAGGTTTGACATATGCTAATTTTTATCCAATAACATCCATGCACAACTAGAGGATTTCTAGACCATGTAATATCTTAGGCATCTATCATGCATGCTCTAGATGTTCTTGCATTGAAACTCAACATAATTCAAGGATATGGTTCTAAACATAAGGGACCGGGAAGGGATACAATTACCAACCTACCGATGGGAAACACAATTCTCAAACAACCAAGAAATCAAGGTTTTCATTCCTTAACATATACAATCATGAGCACCATCTACTACATTAAAACAAGTGTGTTTTTAGGTGGCAGTTACCGATTTGGAGTTTCACATTTTAACATCAACCCATACATTTCATCATACCACCATTTTCTATCATAATTTGGTATAGGTTGGACAAAGCAATAGGTTTCTTCCACCAATTTCTTATGAATAAAATTTTGGGTGTTTCCATTTTCAATTAATACAATTATTTTGTGGTGTTTGATGTACCCCATTAACTTCAATTAGGGTATTAAGAAACCTGATAAGGCATGTGATGAAATTTGGGGTTCCTCCCCATAGCTTAAAAAGTTTGGTCATCTTCCATGGGTGGAGCAGTAACCTCTATTTATGGTTCTTGAGGTGTGGGTGATCACGTGGGAGTATTTATTTGGAACAATTTTTTTCTTTGCATTTATTCCCTTTAAAATAACTTTCAGCATAGTTATAGCAAAGTTCTAGGCATTGATAATCATCCATCACTTCTAAATACTACTTTTGGATTCTTAATGGTGGTGAGTTGGAGGTGTTGGGAGTAGGATCCATCAGAGACATAGTGCGAGTAGGAGGTATTTAAATTGTAAAGATCATTTGCAAACCTACACACTAGATGTTATTTATGTCCATCTTGGAATCTTTGTAGTAGAATCATGGTACACATACACCTCCTCCTAAATATCCATTAAGGTATGCACTCTTTACATCCATTTGATAACATTTCTAGGAAAGATAAGCTACCATGACTAGATTCAATCCAATTGTGACTAGCTTTGTTGTAATGAGATCCGTAAACTGGGTCTTTAATATTTTTGGTGAGGAAACAAGATAAAATAAAAAAATATAAACGTACAAAATTTGACAAAAACATAGTTCGTATTTGGAGATAAATTGGCTAAAGAATTTGCTATGGAACCACTTGATATCTATTTCGTGTTACAAGACTATGGGAGGTACTATTATACTAGTGAATTATTGATATTATTCAATTTAATGATATCACTATGATGTCATGCTTATAAGTATATCAAATTTATTTCTCAACAAACTGATGTCACTAAGATTCCACACTTATAAGTCCTTAAGATAATGATATCAATTCGTTGGTTATCCAACCTCTATGAAGGAGACTTCATCGGATTTCCGACATCTATGTAGTGAAATTTATCATTGGATATCCATTAAATCCGACATATATTCTATACTACTGATGACTTCAATTCATGCTTTATATGACTTAGGCATGTCTAGAAGGAGAACAACATGAGTGCAGGCCATTTATCCAAGGAAGCATTGAATATGAAGGCTAGCCTCCTCTCCTTCTCGTAACTTTTAGAAGGAGAAATCATTGAGGAAGGCATGATAAAACTCTTTTAAGATATTTTTGATTTGTGTGGCATATCATTTTTTGGTTCTTTCGATTATGGGATACATTAGCATCTTTCTTGTTTTAGTTGGGGATATAGATTTTTTTTTCATCCCCCAGGGGTGTGTTTTCGCCACCCTCAATGCCTCCTTGGATAAGTTGTTTGGGATCCTTATGTTTTCCCTATGGAATTACTACTTCAGTCATCTTGGGATTGTGGGTTTCATCCCTCCCATTGGGAATTTTTTTGATATTTATCTCCACTCATGTCTAAAATGACTTATTGTCAGGAATATGTATAATTTACCCTTGATTCACTATTGAATATCAAGGAACACCTATTTTTATTTTGAATTTTTTTTTACAAAATCTTAGCAAATGATTTTATTATATATATTGAGATCCGTAAATAGGGTCTTTAATATTTTTGGTGAGGAAACAAAATAAATTAAAAAAGATAGACCTACAAATTTTGTCAAAAATGTAGTTTGTATTTTGAGATAAATTGGTTGAAGAATTTTCTATGGAACCACTTGATATCTATCTCATGTTAAAGGACTATGTGATGTACTATTATAATAGGTAATTATTGATATTATTCAAGATAATGATATCACTATTATGTCATGCTTAGAAGTCTATCCAAGTTCTTGCTGGTATTTTGCTCGTATTTTCCAAGTTTTTTTTGGCCATGGTGTAGGTGAAACCAAATAGGTATTTTTCAGACCTATCTTCCTCGAGCGAGGGGATTTTAGGAAGGCTAGAGGAAATTGAGACATCAAGTAGGTCTACAAGGGCTAGATCAACTAAATTTCAAAATATCATAAGAAAATTCAATAAATGCATGGAATTGTTTCTCGCGGGAGGGGGGTCATGTTCCTATGATGATGAGACAATAGGAGACATCGAGGTGCCCTTAAGGTACAAACATTTATTGAAACAATGGGTACCTAGGGATATTCCTCAAGTCAACACATATTTTTGTGTGAATGAGAGGATATATATAATTTCACCGTCGTCATTACATGGATTGGGGTTGTTTTGCATTGATGGAATAAAGGTCACTTACGACACATGTACATAATTGATGGAGTATGTTGGACCCTATTACAACTATAATGATTGGATGTGCATGGTCCAATATAACTGAATTATTCATAGATATGGGTTGTCAGCAAATTATTTACAAATGAAAGAAACCAATCAAAATAAAGGAGCAATGTTGTACATTGATGGAAGGATAGAGAGAACTGAGAATATTGCGGGGTTTATAAATAGTACACAACCAGGGTCTACACTTAAGAAACCCAAATACATATTTGACGGGTGTGAATGAAACCATGTATTTGTATGTGCCATTAAATCAATAGTTGCAGGGGAAGAGATGCTTATTAATTACAATTTGAATCAAGTAGATACAAACACGGTTGGTATGGATGTGGTACATCCCATAGTTTACCCAACCTTTTATTAATTATTTTAACATCTTTAGGATTTTTCGTTAGTAGATAATAATAATTTTTTATTAAATTTTCTATGTTGACTTCATAGGGAGGTTATCGGGGGTGCATAACCCCAAAAACTAGTGATAGGAATACACCATCCTCGAGGAAACATGTATACATTAAAATGTTATGTTATTAAATTGTTTTGGTGAGTATTTTGGTTTCCTTAGGTAAATTTCCAATGTTTTTTATGGAGGGTTCTGTCAGGGGCACCTCCCTCATAGTAGATGTTACCAGACCTACCTCAAGGCTACAGGTATACATCGATTCCATGGTACAAATTTAATATGTACAAACAGTTATATTGTTATGTTTTTCAAGAGTATATTCGTTTGGTTTATATAATATTATCTATATTTAATGTAGAGTGTTGATCGGGGAAGCCACTCCGTTGTTGATCAAATGACTATGGCCTTAGGGAAGTAGGGAAGCGGGTAAACCTGAATGTAATTCTACAATTTAAATACTTCAGAATTGTACAAATATATAAAATGTAGCATAATGTTTATTTTGTTATGTATTTTTTCGTTTGTATATTTGCTTTCATTATGATAATGTTGTCTAATTATTTTTTTGTAGGTGGATGATCAGGGAAAGTCCCTAGCTGTTGATCAGACAACACTGTCATTGAGGCATCGGCTAAACCTTGACATAATTCTAGGAATCTATCATGATAGATTTTTTTTGTTAGTATAATTTTTTTCTCGGACTATTGCTTCAACACGTAAGTAATTTTTTATTTATTTTTGTTACATACCAATGATTCGGTTTATAAAATAGCAACACAACATTCCATATATTTTGATATGAACAAGTTGTTGAAATATGTTGAAATTGGTTCTTCTATAGACCCGATGAAGGTGATAGAGAAGACCTTCAAAAAATTAATGTGGATATGCTTTGTCTACTATTCATAATTCCACAAACAGATGAGATTAAAGCAAAGTTTCAAGTGTTGCTAAAGAGATCTCAGTCCTTGAAAGTAAGTTGCGGAATCATAATATTAATTTATTTAGGAATTTATAAATTTTACTTTTATATGATAGTGAACTTATAAATGAATGGTTTGTATTTACATGATTTTCTGCGACCACTCACTGGTGGTGAATGCAATGTTGGTCCCAGTGAGTAAACTACTCCACGTACACCATATACTGCACCCATGTTTTTGACTGAACAGTCTGAAACACGTTCTTCCACACCCCCGAGGCCAGCAGAGGGTGCAACCATTGTTGAGCGATGCACACTAGGTCATGCAAAAGAAGGGGTGGATGAAAATCCTAATAGTAATGTTGATGTTGAACCATCATTTCTTGGATCTTCTCATGTCACTAGAATGGGTTCAATAGAGACAACATTTTTGGTGAACGAGGAACTTGTTCCAATAAAGGTAGATAATATTCCAGGTAATTAAACAATGTTCAATTTAGTTTTTATAATTTGATTGTGATATACCGATATTTTTTTTTAAAACTAATGATGGCTTGATTCTTTTGCAGGAAATGATGTTTAAAAAAAAATCTAAATGATTTGACCTTGGAGATATTCAGGCCCACCATCTGCACAAGGTGGGACACACAAACAAAAAATTTAAAGGATGAGCTGACTAATGAGTTGGTTGGCTTGTTCGTAAAAGATACCTTTGATACAGCAAAGGTCCCTAAGAAGGTTGGAAACCATATGAAGATTGTTCAAGACCAATATAGGGATCACCTAGAAAAGAACCCTAGGTATGAGTGCCCTCCCATGATTCCATCAAGGGAGTGAAAATACCTAGTGGAATATGGAAAAGAGAGGGTTGTGAGAAAAGCAAGAAAGATACCACCAGGAACAAGGAGGTATGCAATACTTTCCATAATGTAATGGTAACCCTTATTATTATTAATTTTATACTGAATTTGCAACACATAACGCAATTCAACACTTGATTAGGCTATCAGACACATTAAAGGCCAAAAAGGAAAAACTGGAAAAAAATTGTTAGCACAAGCTTGGGCCTAGTGGTTATTTGAATTTGGTGGCACAAATTGTAAAAATCAAAAACCCGATAATACATCCAAATAATAAAATGAAAATTATTTCCATTTTAAACCGGCACAAAATGTAAAATTAATGACGTTTCGAAAATATGCAGGCCGATCGATTCAAAGAAGTGCCCACTCAGGAATACTTGAACCTTGGCTTCCAACACGGCTTTGAAGTTGTTGTTGAACACCGAAAAATATTTTCTGGGCATACACAGTCTTTTGGTGATCCATCTGGTGCACATGTATATAAAATATATATAGTTTAATGAAAATTTAATAATTGTCATTGAATCTATTCGTTATAAAATTAACATAAAATTTTATTATGTTTTGAGCAGTAAAGCAATGATCCCACTAATGTCAACTATGTACAACAACCAGTTGAAGATAACGCTTCAATTCTTGGTAATGAATTTATTCATATGCTACATTTTTGTATAGATAATTGAATATGGTGAACATTAATTGCACTTCTTCATATTTCATTTGCAGAGCATGCAGACGGTCACACTGTACAGGTTGAGCCTGGACAGGAAAATGAAGAACATGATGTTCCCACACTAGGTAAAAAACACCTTTGTGATGTTTTTTTAAATGAAATACTTGTAATTATAAAAAAAAAAAAATAATGCAACATTTTCACATTACAGTATCAATTCCGATCCCCTTGTCGTAACCGAACAAAAAATTATGGAAGATGCACTTCTTGATCATTTTGTAAAGAGAAGAAAAGTAAAAAAGAAGTGACTGGAGAAACTTTGAGTAATTTGTTTTTATAATACAACTTCATGCATGGTTTTTTCCGCTACTTCATGAATGAATTACTTAATGAATGGTTTAATGAATGGTTTTATCTAATATGGAATGAAGGAATGCTTTAATGAATGCTTTAATGAATGGCTTAATGAATTTTATTTTCATCTATTGAATTAATGAATTTGCGATTTTTTTTCTTACAAGTATATGCATTGGGTTTGGGGAATTGAGAGTGATGTGAGGAAAGTGAGGGGCCATAAGAGATTCCACCTTCACGTGGTTGGTCATGTTCAGTAGAGAATATTAAATTATTCTCGAATTAGAGAGGAGCTCAATGAACGGTAAGGAATTATACATTTCCCACATTTATTTCTATAATTGTAGTGTTTAAATTTTACTATTTCTATTTGACTCGTCCATTGGAACTTGTTACAGATAGCCTTGGGAAACATTTTCATATTTCAGAGGAAAAATTGGTGTTTTGATTTGATCAATGGTCGTATATACATAGTGTTGTGGTTCTCAATGTTTCCTCAGGAGATATCTTATTAATTGAATATTATTGTAATTTACATTGTTAAATTAAAAATGTTCATCAAATGTAAAATGTTCATTATTTAATGTTGTTTTTATTCATTGAGACAAACTACTCAAACTGTATTTTTTTAGCTTCATTTTGTTATTTTCATAAACATGCAAATTTTTCTTTGATGGGTCCTAACATGAAATTATTGCAACGAGAAAATATTTGTAGTATGTTTAAAGATGTGTTGAAAGGTAAAGCAAAATAAGACAGTGTAAAGCTCTACAAATCAAGTTAATTTTACCAGAAAATTATAATTAGTATCGACAACATATTCCTAATTATGATACATATTTTACTTCGGTTAATTTGATATGTATTCCATACTTCGTAAATTTGGACCATTCTTTGTTCCCTATTATTTTTACTTTCTTGAATTGCTAATAGAAATTATCAAATATGCTTAAAAGTCAAAAAACATGGACAACATGCTTTGTTGGTTAAAAATGTTAGGTTCCTTATTGTCAGTTTTGATTGTTTTTCATTGTAAAACAGTCATTGTCTAAATAATAAATACGTTTTTCACATCTAATAGATTCTTAGGTTTCTATTTAGGTTTATTTTTTCCCTTAAAAAGATTATTTCATTGCTATAAATCTCCAACAATATACCCATGTAACCAAATATGATATGTTGTGAAAACAAAGATACTCATATTGTTAATACTATAATCCATTTCTTATGTAATTCTTATCCCATGCCTTATCATGATCCTCTCCTAACATCCTCCCCACCACAATTTTTTCAAGATTCATTCTTCACCTTCCACTTATATTGGGTTGAAGTCCAATAATTAATCCTTCCATCAGGCTCTGTGTTTGAAAAATAGTTTCTTTGCAGGCCACATTCCAGGTTCTGGAAAGCCTCAAAACCATGATCAGGATTTTAGCAATATTAAGATGGATTAGGAGGTTCCATGACCAATATTTGAATATCCTTAAGTTATAGAGAAGAGAAATATTTATTGAGGAAATATAAAACCATCGTGAATTGATATTACCAATTATATTCATCAGTTAAGTAAGAAAACACTGATATTTAAAAAATTCATTTTGACCTTATTGGCTAAACAACATAGCTTTGTTGTATGTATGTTTTTCAAAAATACTGAGGGAAAATATGATTGATCTTTCCTTCCTCACATTTTATTCATCAATCAAAATTCGAAGAATCCAGTTGCTAAGTTCACAAGGATGTAGGCTCCATTCATTTGTGATTTGAGCCTTAGCACTCTTCTTCAGTGATTTCATGTGTCAGTTCAACTTCCAACAAATTGGGAAGAAAAGCATTGGGCTATCAATAATGGAAAAGGATTCTTGAGCCAATGGATCTCCTTTCCAAAGGATAACCTCTTATGGCTACTAGTAATTCCCTGTTGTTTCCCTTAGTTTTATATTTTCTCGTACTTGATCAAGCAAAGGTCAATATCATACGCCACGACTCCCCTTCGACAGTCAATTTCCCTTTCAAACTTATCTAGAGTCTTAGATCAATTGTGTCACCTTAAGTGCTAAAATATTTATAATATTCCTCATCTCTACTATACTCCTTCAATATAGATATACATGAAAATAGAGAATCTGGTACTTCTGCAGTGCTTATTATATTAGGGAGGTTGGAAGTAGATGACAACCCAAAGTATATCGTATTTAAGAGATCCTTGGAAAATGTTGTATAAATGTGGTGAAGAAGTCGCTCTGGAATTAATATGGTGGTATAAAGTCATATCTGAACGTGCGCAGGTCTAGTCATAAAAATGGAGCGATCTTCATTGCTTTAATTTGTTGCTATTGTATTTTTTGTATTCTAGGTCTTAATTGATTTCATACTCTCGATATAAAAATTTGTTGAGTGTTTTCCCCACTCGGGTATGCCTTAATTAAATCTTTTATCCAGCAATAATGAGATTCTTTAGGACCTTTATACCATCAATAACTTTCTTGACATGAGTCGGAAGAAGTTTCCTATCTGTCACGTTTTCAACATAAACTAGAGAATTGCAAGTTAACCTTGATGTAGTGATATCATCATAAAGAAATCCAATACTACCCAATGCTACTAGATGAGTTTTACAAACTTTATTACTCATGTTGCATAGGTTTAGAAACTGTTAGGAGATGTATGCTCGGATTTTCTATCTGGTTGTTTTATAACCCTAATATTTTCCCATATTAGCTTTGTACTCCTATTTATTGTAGTTATATAGTGGAACCATGCCTCAAAATTTCCCATAGATATTTACTATTTGTTTCTACAAATTTGTAGGTAATGTTCCATATTTGATAAATGGGACATTCACTTCTATTGTTCACTGCTTTAGACTGTCCAAAATCTCAGAATAGTACCACAACCTTCTTGAAAACCCCAAGTAAACACACTATGGAAATAGGGGTTAACTTGATCCAAACTATTTTTCTTCAGTTCATTCTCCTCAAGGATGGTGATGAAGGGGTCATTTGTGAAGTGACCATTAATATCTTCAGTGTATCTACAACAATGAATTCCAATGTATTAATAGTATGGGTTTCTCCTTCCTTTCTAGCATTCTTAATCTTTTCATCTTGAACATCAACAACAATTATCTTTCTACCTCCAACGACCTTTTTCATAAGCAAACAACTAGATCCTACTCCACCAATACCAATGACAACAACAGTTTCTCCAACACGTATGTCAGCTGCATGTCTCATTGCACCATATGTTGTAAAGACGACACACCAAGAATGAAGGAGAAGAGAATGTTTTCAACCTGTAATGGCAAGCATGTGTACATGTATATCATGGGATTACTTGTAGACTATTGTGTTGCTCCAACAACAACAGTTGCTTTTCTCCCAGCTTAATTTAGTTGTTGGAAAATTTCATGACAAATACCTTTGTTTGCATTAGTAACAACAACAATAGTATGGCTCAAATTATTCAAAAACCCCCATTTAGTGGTTACAATGGACCATTTTTTTTAATATAGTACTTATTGTATGCCTTGTCAAATTGAGTACAATTATCAATAGTAAATGTTCTAAATGCAACACTCCAAGAAGGATAAAAGACAGACCAAAATATTAGCATAGATATAAGAAGGGAGGAACCTGAGTTATTAATGCATTAGAGTATACAAATGAGATTTGAGAAATATCAATTGAAAACTTCTTGGTAAAAGTAACATCAATATATACTAGCGTTTGCAAAGAGACTCTTGGAGATGCAACCAAAGAACTGTCAATTTAAACAGCAAGTATGGAAAAGTTGGCAGTCCATTAAGAAGACTAAGTTTGAACTAAAGGAATAGTTTGTAAGAGATCCAATACTAACCCATCTCATCAACAATTAATCCTCCAGGCTTAAAATGAATCACTTTCTCATTGGATTTATAATCATGGAAAGTGACGAGATATTAGTTGATAAGGTATATTTAGACCAGTGATCAAATTAACTTGCAAATATGGTTAAATAAGCTATAGGAAAGCCAATAATGAAGGTTAAGTTACTGATTTAAAATTTTAAATAGTCCCAACATGATGGAAAAATTAGAAGTTTGTTATATCCCAAAACCAAGACCATCCAAATGACCACTCAAGTTGTCATTTTCATAACAGAGTAGTATAAAGACAACATCAAATGCAATTGCATATGTCTGTTGTCCATTGATTTTATGTAGGGCAGAATTAATAGCTACACAAGTTGTCATTTGTGAAGTGACCATTAACAAGTTGTCTATATTTAGTGTCAAGCAGAAGAATCCCCTTAATGAACCCTTTTCTCATTTTGTAGACAATCAAATACTAGAGCTTTAATTTCCATCTTACGTCATTCTTGATTTGTTTTACATAGTTTATTTTATTACATTATCTCTTATTTTATGTTTGTTATGATGATGTATATTTTTATTTTTCTCCAACCATGTATTTATACAAAAAAAATTCCTCTTGAATTGATTAACAAGTTACTAATGCATATCCACTTTTTTTCTTTTCTATTTCCTTGGAAATTGAGAAACTCTCAATCACATCCCAGATTTCGAGGAGGGTACCTAATGTAAAGGGTGGCATAGAGTTAGTGTGCATAACCCCATGGAAATTGAACTAAGGACATGAACAGTGCATCTAATTACCAGCAATATCTTGCAATTTAGTTGCACAAACTAAGATAGATAACCCTTGGGGCTAGTGGACATCCGTTTTTATATTGTTAATAATTTAATTTATATAGTTTTAAGAACATGTGTTTACGTTATTCTCTTTCCCATATTTTTCATTGTTTCATAAATTAATTTTAATTAGGCCGTCATACCATTATAGTTGGATTTAGATTAGTCATTTCCTTAAGGACAAAAATGTGAGGAAGTCATTATGGGTAATATGGACGTTGTGACAGAGTTCTTACATTTCATCATATTAGAAGGATATACTATGGCCAATGATGATCAATTATTTAATGTAAAATTATATGCAAATGTTTTTTGTTAAAGATGAATAGGGAAATGGTAATCCTTCTAAGTGGTGACAATTAGTTCATTGAGATAATAGATAAAGAAAAATAATCAACTGCAATATTTCAGCCTATGCATTGATATAATTGTGTGGTCTTTGCGTATGAAGAATTTATGCACAAACAAATAAGAATCATGAACCATAGTTGAACTATAATTGTAAATGTGAAATATGTTTTGATCAATAGCTTGACCACCAAAATGAATACTACAAATGCTAGTGTGGGACTTGAAGAACTTTCTCAACATCCTCTTATATTTCCAAACAATGCAATACCATATATTAATCCTTTATATAATCTAGTTTCATTTCTTTGTCATTCCTCATTCTCTATTTGGATCTCTAGTCTTCTTCTTTGTAATTGTCTCTCACCATGTTTGTTTTAAGTTTCTATTCCTGCATATAGCTAAAACCATGAAAACCATGAAAAAAAGAGATTCACCATCATTTGAATACCACACAAACCATGGATGCATGAGTAACAACTTACAGTTTGTAGAAATCAATTTGTAGAGATTCAAGTTTCCAAAATTGTGGAAATTGAACCCAGGTGTTAGAACAATTACACTCACAACAATTGCCAATTACACATGCAAATTACTCACAAAGGAGACTGAATAATGGAGCAGAACACTAATCTGTATTGAATAAGTGTACATAGCCAACCCTATGAAGTCATAAGATGCCACAATAAATAATTACATGAGGGGTTGGAATGCATGAAGATGCCATTCGAATCTAGTCAAAAGCAGGCTTACTAAATCTAAGCAAATCCCCCATAGGTGCATAAAGCAGTTTCCAAAACTGTCTAGGAGTTCACGAATTGGAAAAATCAATTAGGCAAGCTAATAGTGGGTGGAAGGACAACTCATACATTCTTTTCATAGGAGAAAAGAGTGGAGGATGTGGAGGACAAAAAACAAGTTAACTTCACCTAGTCAATCTGTCCCAATTGTCTTAAAACACTGAAAAAGCAGGCAATAAAGCAAAAAAAGCAGACAATAAAGCAAAAAAAGCAGACATGCGCTAGGGAGGCTAGGAATAAACTAGATTTGATTCCAAGAGGTTTCTGAAGCACTCCATGACTCAAAATTAGAAATTTTGACCACTATGGATGTGTGGAGGAAAACTTGCATAAGGTGGAATATGGAAACTAGGCAAATAAGACAAAAATTGGATTAATTAATGTCTAAGGTAGCTAACTATGGGTTGATTATTCTAACACCCCCTCTTAAGCCTGAATTATGAGTAAAATATCAGAAAATTATAGGGCCTAGAAACAAGGCTTAGTCACCCTTTACATACTGCATTTCCATTTAACCAAGGAAAGAGGCAAAAACCCAGTGGGAAAAATCCTCCCTTAAACATGGACTGTAAAACAAAATTTGGAAATATTGTCCTCACTCATGCTTCACAGCATGATCAGCAATCCCCAGCAGTGATTTGAGATTGTTGAATGTCTTCTCACCAAAAACTTTGGTGAAGATATCAACTACTTGTTCTAAAGATGAACAGAAGAGTAGGTGAATGGTGCCATCATGCACAAGTTGTCTGATGTAGTGCATATGGATCTCAATGTGTTTGGTTCTCTGCTTCTGAACTGGATAATTGCATATTTGAATGGTACTCTGATTATCACAGTATATAGTATTTGATTATTATGATTCGAAGCCACACTCTCCAAGTAACCCCTGCAACCATAAACATTGAATTGTTGCATTTACAACTCCTCTGTACTCTGCTTCTGTAGATGAGAGTGCAATGGCACTCTATTTCTTGCTTGACCAGCTGATTGGCTCTTTTGCAAGCATGAACACATATCCTGATGTTGACTTTCAATCTATGCTGTCACCTTCCCAATCACTATCAGTAAATCCAATCAAATCAAGATCAGATTTAGCTTTATAGAAGATCCCATGTGTCCTTGTTCCCTGAACAAAGTTAAGGATCCTTTTGGTTGCTTTCCAATGGATCTCATGAGGTTGATCCATGTATATTGAAGCCACACTTACTGCATAAGAAAGATCAGGTCTAGTATGTGTAAGATACAACAAACATCCAATCAATTGCCTATACAGTGTATTGTTTACCATAGGTGGAGAATCATCTTCTTCAAGCTTCACTCCTGAAAGGAAAGGAGTCTTTCTTGGCTTGCAATACTTCATTTTGAATTTGTTCAGAAAATCCAAGGCATACTTGGACTGATGCACTTTTATTCCATCTTTGGTTTCAGCAATCTCGAGCCCCGAGAATTGGCTCAATAGCCCCAAATCTGTCATGGAGAAGGCATGGTTCATTGCATCCTTCAAGGAAGCAATTTCATCCTTTGAGCTTCCTGTAATGAGAAGGTCATCAAAATATAAAACAATGATCATTAATGAACCATTAATCATCTTCAAATTGACATTTGGATCTGATTTGCATCGAACAAAATTTAGTGATAGCAGAAAGCTATCAATCTTGGCATACCAAGCCCTGGGGGCTTGCTTAAGCCCATACAATGACTTCTTTAGCCTGCACACAAGAGATGGGTTAGTAGAAAATACTTGAGGCTGCTGCATGTATATCTCTTCAGTGATACCTCCATTCAAGAAATAACACTTCACATCCATGTGATGTACTTCCCATTGCTTTGAAGCTACAATGGCTAAGGCTAGCCTGATGGAGTCCATCTTTGCCACTGATGCAAAGGTCTCATTGTAGTCTATGCCATGAACCTGTGAGTAGCCCTTGGCTACAAATCTAGCCTTTTACTTTAGAGGTGAACCATCAGTAGCAAATTTGGTTTTGTACACCCACTTACACTGAACTAGCTTCCTCCCTAGGGGAAGATCAACCAACTCCCAAGTGTTTCTCTTCTGGAGTGAGCTGAACTCTTCCTTCATGGATGCTTGCCATATTGGATCATTTGATGCATTTTCATATGTATGTGGGTCTTATTCAACCATCGGATAACATTTCTCATCAAACATAGAATATTTCATGCACAGAGCACTCTCAAATTGAGATCTAGTCCTCCTAGGGTCATTAGGATTTCCAGCTAGTTCTCTAGCTGCATGAATGGTCTTGGATGCCAATTTTGGTCTTGTAGGACTGTTAGGATCTGCAATCAAATCATCATTATCAGAAATATCAGAATCAGCATGTTCAACTATCTCTTCACTTACATTCAGAGGTTCTGGTGGTGAAGAGGATTCTCCAACTTCCACTGCTGCTAGGGGCTCTTCTTGAAATTGAACACACCTTTCAATGAAGTCTTTGTTTGTGCTCAAATTGATCAGCTTGTACCCTTTTTAATCTTTAGAGTACCCAACAAATAGACACTCTTGGCTTTGGGGCTGCAAAGCCTTCCTCTTTTCTGTTGGAATTCTATCCCAAGCCCTTGAGCCAAAAATCTTGAAATGGGTCACATCTAGCTTGTGCCCACTCCATGCTTCGAAAGGAGTCATACCATCAAGCTGTTTATGAGGCACCCTATTCTGGATATAGGTTGCACATTTTATAGCTTCAGCCCAGTACTTTGGTGGCAAATTCTTAGCCTCCATCATGCAAGTTGCCATCTCTTTCAGTGATCTGTTCTTCCTCTCAGCAACACCATCCTGCTGTGGTGTGTAAGGGATAGAATGTTGCATCTGAATACCTGCATCTGCACAATATTGAATAAACTCAGACTTGACATACTCACCTCCATTTTCAGATCTGAGGACCTTGAGTTTCCTCCCAGACTAGTTTTCAACCAAAGCCTTAAAGACTTTGAAGAGGCCAAAAACTTCAGACTTGTGTTTTAGGAAGTGAACCCAGCAATACCTGGAAAAGTCATCTATGAATGTCAATGCATATTTGGCTTGACTCATTGACATATGAGGAAATGGGCTAGCAACATCACTGTGGATCAACTCAAGAGGTGCATAGGTTCTCTCATGACTAACCCTCTCAAATTTATGCTCTGGGTGTTTTCCTAGGATGCAACCTTGACAGACTCCTTTGGAAAACTTAATCTTTGGTAACCCTATGACCATTTATTTTTCACTAAGATCAGAAAGATACTTGTAATTTAGGTGACCAAATATTTCATGCCAAATCTTTCTTGCCTCATTAGCATGAATCAGAAGAGCAGAGGGGTTTGAGTAGGGTAGGAAGTGTGAGAACATGTATACCTTCAAAGTGTGATTTGCAACTCCTTTTGCAATGACTTTACCACTTGAGATCTATGTGATCTCAACTTCATCAAGGGAGAATATGACCTTCTTTGGAGACCCTATGTGGGTCATCTGATACACTGATAAGAAGTTAGAGGCAAGACCTGGAACATACAACACATTGCTGAACTTACCATGGTCAAGATCAATCCTCCCTTTGCCCAAAATTTCAGTAAGAGAGTCATCTCCCAGTACTATTGGTGGACCTTTCGACATGTCAAGTGAGGTGAATGCCTCCTTGGTTGAAACCATATGTCTTGAAGCTCTAGAATCAATGATGAAACTAGGTGAGCTTGATGTGCTAGAAACCAATGCATGAACTCTCTCTCTGTCTTCTGAATTTGATCCTCCTTCCCTCTTCTTTGAGCTATCTGGAAGGGAGATGCCATTCTTCTCCAGGAGTTGGGTCAGCATGTCAATTTTCTTCTTCATGCAGGATCTTTCATAATGATTTCCCTTACTGCAGTATGCACACTTGCTCATTTCTCCTTTGTTCTTCTTCTTCGGGTAGTTCTTCTTGGAACCTTGAGGCTCCTCTAGAGACTTGTTCTTGTCTCTCTTTTGCTCAGGTGGATTTTTAGCTTTCTTCTTGCTTCTTGAATCCACCCTCGAATATCCAGCAACCAGAGCTTGGTCTTTGTATGGTTTGATGGTGCCCATCATCACCAATTTATCTTGTTCTTGTGTGAGAGATTTCATGAAATATGCAAGGCTAGGCATTTTCCAGGCTCAAGCTGTCAACTTTGTGGCATAGAAGGTCAAAACAAACATTGAATAGTCAGGGCCAAGATTTGAGAGTATGGTGAAGACCAGCTGATCATCCTTCTTTTCGATCCCACATTGTTTTAGCTGCAAAACAAGTGCTTTGAACTTGGAAAAATAGAGTTGCAAGGATTCAAAGCTATTTGGACTCAGGGAGATCAATTCATTTTCAATTTGATGTCCCCTCATCTCATCTGTCTTTCCAAAAATATCAACAAGTTTCTCCCATACTTCATTCGGTGATGTCAATCCATCAAGATGGAAAAGGAGGTCTCTGGATATGCTCAGACACAGGAGACCATAGGCCTCATCCCTCCTGTTGTGCCATTTTATCTTCTCTGCAACTGCATTGGGCTCTGCTTCTGTTGCCATAGTCACTTTGTAGAGGCATTTTGCTCTCAAAAGTATCTCCATCTCTGCTTTCCATTCAAATAAATTAAATGGAGTCAAGATGATCTTCTGAGATTGATCCATAGCTCAGAAATTATCCCGTCAGTCAGCAGAATGCTCCCAGTCAATGATGTCGAACCTGCAAAAAAAATTGGAAGGAGAGAAATCAATATACAAAGGCTCTGATACCATGTGGAAATTGAACCTAGTTGAGAGAACAATTACACTCACAACAATTGCCAATCACACATGCAAATTACTCACAAAGGAGACTAAATAATGGAGCAGAACACTAATCTATATTGAATAAGTGTACAATAGCCAAACCTGTGAAGTCATAGGCTGCCAAAATAAATAATTACATGAGGGATTCGAATGCATGAAGATGCCATTCAAATATAGTCAAAAGCAGGCTTACTAAATCTAAGCAAATCCCCCATAGGTGCATAAAGCAGTTTCCAAAACTGTCTAGGAGCTCACGAATTGGAAAAATAAATTAGGCAAGCTAATAGTGGGTGGAAGGACAACTCATACATGCTTTTCATAGGAGAAAAGAGTGGAGGATGTGGAGGACAAAAAACAAGTTAACTTCACCTAGTCAAACTTTCCCAATTGCCTTAAAACACTGAAAAAGCAGGCAATAAAGTAGAAAAAGCAAACATGCACTAGGGAGGCCAGGAATAAAGTAGATTTGATTCCAGGAGGTTTTCCAAGTGCTCCATGACTCAAAATTAGCAATTTTTACCACTATGGATGTGTGGAGGACAACTTGCATAAGGTGGAATATGGAAACTAGGCAAATAAGACAAAAATTGGATTAATTAATGTCTAAGGTAGCTAACTATGGGTTGATTATTCTAACAAAAATGACGTGTTGAGGTTTGATGGTAACTTGTATCCCTGTGTATGAAAAAGGGAAGGGGAAACCCCATCAAAATGCATGGTTAATTCTAAAATAGATGTCTAGAGTTTTTTGGTTCCCATAGCTATTCTACAGTCATAGAAATTGATTTGGCATTATTCCCATTACCAAACGATGGTTGAACAGTAAATAAATTGAACCACATATGATGTAAGTCTTGGATGGAAGTCAATAATGATTCTCTCATGTTTGGATTCTCAGATGTATGCCCTCCAATGCCAATATGGGATGCTTTGAATGCTTTTCTCAACAAAACGAGGTATGTTTTGAATTCATTTTTAATGTAAGGTTTATTTTTGTTTTTTCCCAGTGTGATCAACATTCGTATAATTAATGGGACAAGAAATATTGTTTAAAAGTTAAGAATGGAATTGTTTTTATATGAGAAGCCTAAGAATTTCGATGTACATGCAAACAAGTTTTTTAAAATGTTATGCAATGACCTATTTTGAACAACAAATTTTATGATCTAAATTATGAATATAGTGATATTGATAACAAAAGGCTTCAATGTAAAAACCAATGTTATAATGTATTTTTGTTGTTGTACTGTAAAAATTTTGCATTTCTAGACAACCTAACTTCTCATCATGAAATCATCTAATATTAGAGGGTGAATCTATCTCAATAGTGGATTTTCGATTAAATACACTAAATTGAAAAATATTGATTCCAAATGGTGTGGAAGGGTCTTGGGATTCAAGCAATGCTTTCTATTATATCTAGTATACAATGGATCATATTTCATGGTTAATGACATATTTGACTATTTTAAATGGTTTTAGAGAGGACATTAATAAAATCCCAAGTTAAAAGTGTTTTTTGTATAGTTTGACACGTTATTGTGTTAAAATTTTCTTTTATTAATTCTTTCTAAACACGAAATGAGCTGGTTGGAAGTGGTGTTGGATCCAAGTTGGTAGTTTGCAAAGGTTTCCTTGTAAGTTTTTTTAAGGAATGAAAAACAGACGTTGAAGGAAAAATTTATGTGTATGTGTTTAATTCTTTCACTATTGAATTTCCAGCTATTCTGTGATTCGTTCTATGGCTTTTATTTCATTTAGGAATTAATGAAATTCACAAATTTTCTTGTTTAATTGTGAACATATGCACTTTAGTGACCTAGGATTTCAATTTTTACAATCTCTCCTTATCCCATGTTTTGCATATACATATCACAATTTGCCACATTTTCTAGCAATTATAAACCTCTTATGTTAACCTTACCTTCCCTCATTAGACATCAATCACCATTAACATTGATTTGTTCTCTAAAATGAAATGAATCTAAGACAATATTCACCTTGTTCCTTAATGTCACAACACCAAAATAATAATAACATGTAAAGGGGCTAAACTAGAGGGTATTATAGGTTTGAAGTGCTAGTTGCATAGCTCATGAATCCAAAGGTCTTTCCATCTCTATATATATCTCCTTAAGAAAAAGATTTCCTCTTATGAGTAAAAGATGGAATTTCACCCACATCGTGAAGGGAATCATGAGGATAATCCATTATCTCATTTTCCTTGTCCATTCATTAATAGACCTAATCACATAGAAAAATTGACAACAAATTTGAGGCTGCTTGAGTGGGCCTAATGTGAAGAGCATGTGTTTCCTCCTTGGTGGTCATAAGTTCGAATCTAGTGGGGGTTAGGGCATGCACACTTCCATAGATTAAGGAATCAAATCATTGGAGGGAAGGAAAGTTGTGTCCCACAAACAAGGGCTGGCATGAATATGGCTAGGCTATACTCATAAACTCTCTCTCTCTCTCTCTCTCTCTCTCTCTCTCTCTCTCTCTCTCTAAGAATAAATTGATGGTGGGTGATTGTTAATGTTCACTAAGACCAACTTTGGTCTATTAGACCTTAAGAAGAAAATGTCAGGAATTACTTGGTTTTATTAGATTTTATTTCTATGCCCAAAAGGTGAAGAGATTCGAGGGACACCTCATCATCGTGAGAACAACATTATCAATGTAAAAAGAAGATAATGACTTTTCTTGTTAAATACTATTATAAAAATATACTTCTTCCAAACAAGCCTCTAACATATCAATGTAAATGTCAAAAAGGGTAGGGAATAGGGGACAATATTCATGTGTTTTTTTTTCTAGAATAATTCTAATGAGCGGGGGTATTAAAACAATATTCAAGCAAAATTATGGAATTCCAAGGAATTGTTAAAAATTTCACCGTTGAAGTGTTGGGACAACGTATTCTAATGATGCATTAATTGCTTCATCCCTAAATTATACTTAATTATAAACCTAGGGGTGTAATGCTTCATATGTTCTATATTGCACTATATGTGAAACCAAGAGTTCTTAACTTGCTCAAATGTATCCTATGAATGACAAGAAAGTAACTAAATCTAATCTACATTAGCAAAGAAAATGCTCAAGTTTGATAGTTCATCCATGTGTCTATTCATCTTAATGAGTTCATGATCTTCACTCTTAACTCCCTTGACAATATGCAAGGGAATAGAGAGGTCTCATATCGACGCTCTTGGGTGAATAGTTTAGGTTATTGTATCAATGAAGTTGAGATCCTAAGGATGTTACTAGATCATTCATTCCTTACAACTGCTAGCAATCATAGAGACCCCATTAAGCATAATGCTAAGTAAAATAATGGGAATGATAAGGAAAATTACAACCATTAAGAAAAAATAAAAAAACCATTTAATGTTTGAGTAGAAGGCATTCCACCTCCATCGCCACTTTGGAGTGGGCCTAAACCCTAAAACATTCAATGGGGTTAGATAAAATCACAAGACAAGAAATTTTACTTGAACAATACATGTTATTGGAAAATTTGAATTTACATGGAAATGTATTAACAAAACTTCTAACTATTCTATATCTATTTATAGTTGTCTCTCTTCTATATCTATTTATAATTGAAAACTTATAACTACTAACTTCAATCAATCCTTTATTGAAGGATGACCATCTCTTGGATTCCTATAATCATGCAACCTAGTTTTAAGGAACTTGTCCCTTTCCTCCTACAATTCAAATGCCTCAACCAAAAATTTGAATTAGTAAGCATTATGGTTTTTTTTTCCTTGAATACTTGACATCCTCTAAGAATATCCCTTCTTTCTGTCATGTGGAGTAAGTTTCTCAATTATGTATATTTTTCAATCGTAAGGCCCTGAGATTTCACTAGCTAACATTCATCATTAGTTCCTATTGTTTGAGATTATATAATCCATTTAAAAGTCAAATTTGAGATAAGGCATATCACATTAACCTAAATCTCAAGCAAGCATAAAAGTAAAACATACATGAACCAAATATATCATAATGATCATAAACCATGGAGTATCATAATCCATGGAGTTTTATATAGGTATTAGTATTTTAGGGCATAAAAACATATCACTTTAGCAATAAGATGGGCTTTAAAATCCTACAATCTAGTGTCCCATCGAATTCCTTATAGTTTAGATAATCATAATTATTATGTAATTAGACACTAGCCCCAAACCTGCTCCAAGCTTCCCAATTTCTTATTGGGGCTATAAAGGTTTTTGTTTTATAAATTTATAAAGGGTCATCGTATTTACGACATATTTGGAGTGACACTTATCATCGGATAATCAGTAAATCTGATGACTATGCTACACTACCGATGCCTTCAGTGCGTCAGTTATCTAACAGAAATTAAGGATATTTGTCGAATTGCATATCGGTTTTCTGACATATTTGGAGTGACACTTGTTGTCGGATAATCATTAAATCTGACGACTATGCTACACTACCGATTCCTTTAGTGTGTTGGTTATCCGGCCAGCAAGAAGGATATGTCACCATATTTATGACATATTTGGAGTGACACTTGTCATCAGATAATCAATAAATCTGACGACTATGCTACACAACCTACGCTTTTAGTGCATCGGTTATCTGACAAGTATTAAGGAGATTCATGGGGTTGCATAGTGGACTTAGTCATCGGATATGTGACAAATATGAAGGAGACTTTGTTAATTTTTTGACATAGATTGAGTGAAATTTTATGCCGAATGTTCGACAATAATATGTCGAAAATATGATGACTGTATTTCACTATCAGAAATCATGTGAAATTCAACCAACATTTTAATATAAAGCAGATTGTCGAATTGTCGAAATCAATATGTCGAAAATCAGACATTTAGGCCATCGGATTTTATGGTAAAAAATGATAGTGCCTTGTTGGATCTCAAGAATCTAAACTATTGAGTGCTTTGTGCTATTAACATCCTAGGAAGAGAGCTACCAGTCTATGTGATATTTGAGCTATAAGCCGCAAAAGAGATTTCAGGATCTAATGTGCTTTGGCTTGTATGCCCTTAGAGCTTCCAGGATCTTTATAGGAGATATGCCTAAGAGATATAAAAATTTGATTAGGGGTATCATTCTTGTATCAAATGAGTAGAATATATATACGTGTTGAGGAGTCCTACCTGGGAATAGTGCTTATGTGAGGATACGACCCTCATATATATATATATATATATAGACACGGGTGCGTGCAAGCTAATGAGGGTCTCTTTTGACACATTAGATGCATTAGAAAAGTGGAAAAATAGGCATCCATCAACTTACATGGATATTTTGAGACACTTACATAGTGAATCTTGCTATTAGTAAAAAATGAAATGTAGGAAATTCAATGAAGTTTCCAAATATATAATTTTTTCCTATTGAAAATGTTCTTAACTATCTAAAGTTATATCTTTTTTAATAAGCACTTTTTATTTTTGGGACAAATTATAAGGTATATATTTTTGTGGCTGCAACCTTTGAGTGATTAAATGATGGAATAAACTTTTGAAAATGAGTAGACATATAGAGAACATATATTACTAGTGCACAACTATTTTTCCAAAAATAAAAATAATATTTTTTTAATTTTTTTTAATTATCTAAGTGATCAAACCTCGAAAATGGTATGTCAACTGTGGGTGCAGAGTTTGAATGTCTTAATGCAATTATTTGGAAATGGTTTTTTATGGCATGTAGAGGTCAGTGGTCTATAGTGCACCATACAATTTTTTTTCAAAATGGTTGAGAAATGAAAGAGTTATGGACAAAACACTAACAATTTGTTTTTTGAGTTGAGGAGTGATGACACAAGATAAATATGAAAAAAATATATATATTCATGTTAACAATTACATATTTGGAATCTTAAAAAAAACTATATTTGTTTCTAAAATTTCATAAAAAATGGAGGTGTGCAGCATACTGTAAGCAATGACCAAACACAAGCATATTGAAAATTTGGATATATGCTCAATTAGCCATGGTTTATCATACTCCAAGGCATAGGAATGATGAATCCAAAGCAAAGTCTGAGGTAGACATATAGCCATAAGAATTCCATGCGATCATGGGTGTAGACTCATCCATAGTGGCAATAAACGTACTTGAGCTTTATTTTAATTCAAATATGTGTTCCCACCAAT
>LPNX010644962.1:10522-33359 GCA_001517045.1 Pseudotsuga menziesii
CTTTTTTTTCAACGCAAGTCTATCGTTATATGTTTGAGGGAAGAAAAATGATGTTAGAAAAAACCATCAACATTTATTTGAGTAAAAAGATTTAAATAATAAAAACATTACAAAGATAACATTTGAGTAAAAAAACAATATTATAAATAATAAGAACATTACAAAATTAACAATTAAAGAAACTTTTAAAGTTATTTTAGTATTTAATATTTGTCAATATTATTATCAACTTTATAGAGGGATATAAAGTTATCAAATTAAATCAGTAAATGTACTATATTATTTAACATAAGAAGTTAAGACATTTTGGTATTCCTTATTTGTCAATATTACTATAAAAAATGAAGGGATATCAAGTTATCAAATTAAATCAATAAATGTACCATATTATTTAACATAAGAAGTTATCAAATTAAACCAATACTTAAATGTACCATATTATTTAACATAAAATTTAATATATATTTACAAGGTATTGTATTTAGTTGATTGAGAAAAAATAAAAACAATTAATTTTACAATATATGTATTTGTTACTTCTAAAGTCACTATTTTATTTTATTAAACAGTACAAGTCAAATATTTTTTTAAATGTAAAGTGTTAATCATTAAAAAAATAAAAATAATAATAATAATATAACTCTAATGAATAAAAAGACTAGGTATTTTTCCTTAGCTACATAGTGTTATTATATTTTACAAAAAGTAGTTAAAATAAATTTTAATAACAAATCATTAAGGGTGTTTTTTCAAGTTTCATTGTTGTGGTCTGTATATTGATAAAATTGAGCAATAATTCTAAGAGGAATATTTGAGCTCATTGTTGGCTTATTTTTATTGAAGATATTGTTCTTCTTGCAAAAAAAACTAAATTAATGATTTTCATAAGCAACTCAAAGGTTGGTAAAGTGATATATGTTCAAAAAGGTAGTGATAGGATGTAAGAAATTACAACACCATTATGGATAGTAATATTTTTTCCAAGCTATTCGACACCATTATAAATGAGAATTTAAAAGAAAATGGGAAGAATAAAACAATGTTAAGGTCCCTTCTAGGTGAATTAATGAAGATGGGTAACACTTTTTGGCCAAAAGTCATGGTGAAAATTTGCTTTTTTACTCATTTATCAAATTAAAGCCCTCAAAATTTGCATAAGCCTTGAATTTTGCTTACACCCAAAATTTATCCACTAATCATGTCACCATCCCATCCTCCCACATAAATTATCATGCCACTTAATTTCCACTCATTTCCACCCCTTGGACCTTCACAAAAGCCAAAAAATCAAAACAAATATATAAAAAGGGGACACCTAAAACTCAAGTCACACATTTCTTTGGGGAAAGAGTGAACCAAGTCACACCAAAATCCTTACAAAATAGTGACCCAAGTTCCACAAAACTCAAAAAAGAATCAACCTAACTCCCAGCATGAGTTTTTCCTATTTCCTACTTTTCTCAGCCTATAAGAGGAAACCTGAGCTCAAACACTAGCTTGACACAAATCATGGTGAGGATTCTAAATGGAAAAAAAAATCTCGATCCTTATCCCAAATCCTTGCATTGATCCTAAAAAAAACCCCGAGATCCAGTATCCATTACACATGCATACTCTATCCATCTATTAATCTGCCCAACCTATCACTTAGTCAAATTTTCGCTTGAATATAGAGCTATCATTTTCCATGCTCCTACTTCACTTGTTGGATATTGATTTCATGACACATGGTTGGAGGATCGTGTACTTTATAGAGACCAAGAGGACCCTCCCTCATATGGCTGCAAGCGCCCATTCCACTGCAACTAAGAGGTGATTCTAACTCCTACATTTTTTATAAAAAGGCAATCTTTATTTTTTGTAAAACATTGTCTCTTGTGTGTTTATTAGTGGAGAAGGCGTAAAAAGATTAGTTTTGATTTTCTTTTGTGTCATTTAGTTTAGTTTTTCTGACACACTATTTAGATCTTTTATGTTTTGTTTGTTTTTATTATTCCATTTTGAAACTCTATTATGGTTTGCACAACCCTTAGTAGGTTCCTTTTAGCAAGGGATGGTGTGAAAACACTAGCAATAGTTTTTCGCGATCATACTAGGGACGATATGTACTATTATCCAGTTATGAATTTTCAAGTTTTATTCCTTGCTTGAGATTTTTGTTTACCTTAGATTACTTGATTTTCTATCTGTTTATTACCCATCTGTGATTGTCATTGGAATAATTTCTGGATTGAAACTCCCTTAGGTTTCTTGAGCCAACCCATTTTTTGTTCATTTTTATTGTTTTTGGAGTTCATTAGTGTGGGTCACACTTGTTTCACCATTTTAATCGATTTTATTGACATTGTTTTCATTGAACAATGCAATTTGAGTCCAAAAATGCGGTTTTTGAGTCAAGTCATGACTATTTTTCAGTTTTGAGAGACCTTGGTCTCTCAGTTTAAAGAGACCCTAGTCAGGAGGGGAACTTTTCATGGAATCCCCATGACTACGAACATGAAAAACATACTTGTTGGTCCTTCCATGTCTTCCACTACTGCAAGATTTCCATTCATGGATAGCCTCAACCTCCCTAATTTGTTGAAGTTGACCAATGATCTGATCTACCATAATCCAAACTAGTCCCCTATCATGGGGTCTTCACTCAATGAAACCAGGACATAGCACCTTTGTTCATGGATTATTAAATAATACCCTTAATTTCTCTAGATATTGATAAATACCTACCATAATCATTTTGTTGAGACCCACTCCCAATACATATTGCCAATTAAAAAACCCCTATTTTTACGATATATTCCTTATTTTTACTGGAAACCCTTTTTATATCCCCTGTAGCAGGAATTTATCCCTACTATAGGGGCAGGAATGAATCCCTTCTGTATATAAGACAGAAGGGTAGGTTCCTGCTAGTGGGTAAATGCAGAAAATAAAACGTAATGTAAATGGCAGTAAACTAAAACTAATCTAAGAACAGAAAGAAGAAAATGGAGCAATGGTGAACCCCTCTGCATACAAGAGGTTAGGGTTCCGCCTCCAATAACCTGCAAAACAAATCCTAAGCTACAATAACCTGCAAATGAAATAGGGGTTAGAAATCAAAGCAAACTAAACAACTAAGAAATAAAACATGAAACATGGTTATACCTTCTCTAGTGGAAATGGGCCACCATGCCCTAGATTTTGGAAGCACTCGTCTCTCTTGGATGGGGAGCAATGGCTCAATGGGAATGGAGGAGAGGGAGTGTGGGTGGCTTGAGAGGCAAATGTGTCTCAAGGCATCCAAATGAGAGTGATCCCCCACCCTCCTTTTATATCTTTTCCAAGGGGTTTTAGGGTTTTAAGCCCTTGGTCAGGGCTTTAGCCCCTTTTTTGGGCTTTTATCCCCTTATGCCCTAACTTTAGCCCCTTTTAGGGTTTTAGCCCCTTTTTGAGGGATTTAGCTCCTAGGAGGCTATTTTGGGCTCTTTTTGGGGGGTTTTAAGCCCCTTTCTTCATCCTTAGGCTATTTTGAGCGTGTGGGGGTCTAATGGAGGGATATGAGGGTCGTGAGATGGTGTCCTTGGGTGGTGTAGGCCATTGAGAGCTTAGTGGGGTATTTTTTGGGTTAACAGATTTCCCCCTAATGTGTGAGGGCAGGAGCTCAACGTATGGCCGACAGACATCATAGGATTTGTTGCGTGGAGGTGGTGCTTCTGGGGCTGGGGCATGGTGGCTTTTGGTTTTTGTATTAATATGGTTCCCATCAATGGGCGAGATACAATAAATGTGTGACATGTATATGGATGAGGAGGGCATCCCCATGCTCATGACAATGTCAAAAGAATAATTTGATCTATGCTCAAAAATAAAAGAGCCGATCATATACAACTAATGTTACAATAATGGTTGCCTCCATGTGAGGCTGAA
Source organism: Pseudotsuga menziesii (assembly GCA_001517045.1). Lineage (NCBI taxonomy): Eukaryota > Viridiplantae > Streptophyta > Pinopsida > Pinales > Pinaceae > Pseudotsuga > Pseudotsuga menziesii. Next base: position 14,432 of record LPNX010644962.1, read on the forward strand.
TACAATACTAATCTGGTACATTGGACCCATGGAATTCTCATGGAATTTTATATCTTCATGACTGATGGTCTGGTGGATCTGGTACATAGCTGTGTGGACTTGATGATTGAGAGTCAGAGTCTCTGTGGTACAAGTATGCTACCTCAATCATAAAGGTACATCGAAGCGCTGCTGGGGTTACTGAACACTATCTCCAACGCAACCCAGAAATCACAAGGGGCATAACCTGTTCAGGTCCCTCGAGTGGACTCACCAATGTGCTAGATTCAGGTGACATCCTGGGTCTTCGACCAAATACTATGCGGAACAAACCCTGTACGAATCTCAATGGTGCGATGATGGAGTTGAAGTCGTGCACATGAGAAACAACCATCCCGAGAGGCACTAAGGACTCATCTCAAGTGGTCCAAGGAACTCATCAATGAGGTTAATGAAACCAAGGTACAGGGACCTCTGGTTCTATCCTCTAGAATATGTGTGTTGGCATCGATAGAGGGAGACATGCCCCTAGTCAAGGCAATGATGTTTCCTTGACTAGGAGCGTGAGAGAGATAATCGAAAGGTGTGAAGCAATCTGCGGACTGACTCAATGAATGGGGAGGGGAGGGGGAGGGAAAGAACTAAATAGGGGCAAGGGGGGTGTGGGAGACTCAAACTTCCTTTGTTCAGAATATGACGGCAGGGCAGACCAGGCAGCAAATGAACTGACTCAAGGGAATGGGATCATAGCTGTAATACCGAGAATGTCACTACAGATGGGAAATACTTGGAGGAGGTGGACATTTTTGATACTGATGGGATCCAAGGAAGACACGTTGCAGAGTACTCTAAACAAAGGTGGCCTAATGTGGGAATGCTGCCAAACTATTTACTGTGGGGTGGTGTCTAGGGACACCATTATGGTACGATCTCATGGATTTTTGGTGAGCCTGAGAAGATAAATGTTCAATGATGCTTTCAATTTTAGAGAGTCTGAAAGCACGAATAAGACTCTAGTGGGGGCTCTTTTTCGTTGGTAGTCTCCTGTGCCTGAAAAAAGGATAAAAGTATACTTAGGAGAGCTCGCCCATCCTGAGACTTCTTTATCGTTGGTAGTCCAATCAGGCCGAAAAAGGTTAAACCTGTACTGACTGGATGGTCATTCAAGTACTTTTATGAGCATGAACGAAACCAAGTTTTCTCGACGATATTTTCTTGTTGAGAAGGCTGGAAAAGAGCTTAATGACAACTCGTGGTGAGATTTTTTGAGAAGTGCGGCCCCTCTGCTCGACAAAGCATAAAAGTGTGCAAAGGGGTACAGTCTTGGCTTGAGTGTGCCAAGGATGTCCTTTTCAATTGATGGTCTACATGGTCCGCAAAAGGAGGTAAATGAGGCGATGTAGACACCCTTTCCTATACTTTAGCAAGTGAGAAAGCAAGTAGATGCGCTTGACAATCTTTTCATTTTTTTAAGGAGTCAGAAAAGAGCTTAAACGAAACTCCAATGTGGTCAACCGATTGCGGTGGCACATGCGGTGCCCCATGTCGGGATGGTGGACAGAGGTCCATAGGTCATCCATGTAGTATGGACGGAGCAGAAGGCTCTCAAACATACCAATACATGTGTGGGATAGATCGCGGCAGAGGCCTATGAGTCGGTGCGGCAGAGGCACGCAAACCGAGGTGGCTCTCGGGCAGAGGTTAGGAGAGCATGTGTGTGTGTTGTGGTGGACAGAATTGACTACATGTGATGTAAGTGCAATTCTGGGGGCACTTATATGCCAAATACATACAAGAAAAATAAAGGGTTTTGTGGACGATAGTCCATATGTCTGCATAAGGTTTGGTGGAAAAGACAATTATAAATACAAAAATAAAAGTAAAATTACATTCCTTAACCGGTGGTGGCCCGAAAACTCACCTGAGTAGCAGTTGGGAGGTGTGATACAAGTACAGGTCTGTGGACACTTGCATCGTCATGTCGTGGCTCGTAAATTGAGGTCACTTGTGGGAAATGGTCTCAAAATTGATTTATTAAACATGAGACGATGGTCTCATCAGGAAATTAAAATTTGAACCCGGAGGTGTGAGAGGTGTCTCGAACTGATTCCGGGTGACTTTGGATTAGCAGCTAATGGTGTTGTTGCTGACTTGTGCTAAAAATGTTGAAAAACAAGAAAAGAAATGAAGTGACTCATTGGTGATGTTAAGCGTAAAATATCTTGAGGTAGAGCCCGTTGCGGGGGTTCTCCAAGAGTTGTCCATTAGTGTCAATAAGGTTGTATGCCCCTTTGATATCGCGGAATTCTGTGCAAACGCGGATGGTACCCTGTTTTTTATTCATGGGAATAGGATTAGAAACCCAAGTGGTGTATGCAATGGGATAAATGAAGCCGGTTGTGCGTAGCTTCTCTATCTCGGCTTTCACCGCAGCCACTTTGGATGGATGGATGGGTCGTTTCTTTTGGCATCCGAGTGCCACATCAGGCCATGTGTTGATGTGGTGCTCCACGATGGATGGATCTAGGCCAGACATCTCGATGTAAGACCAGACGAAGATGTCACAAAATTCTTGGAAGAGAGCTGTGTAGGAATCGACCTCTTCTAGGGAGCAAGATGCCCCCAGCATGATTTCTTCAATGATCTCAGAATTGGTTGAGATGTTGATTTTAATGGTTGCTGAAATGTTCACCATAGTCCCTTCTTCGAAGGAATCTGGTGCTAGGATGGGGTTCTTGAACCATTCGACCTTCCCATGGATGAAATATTTGGTCTCCACGAAAAACTGGTCAAACTGCGACACCAATTCTTCCGGGAGGAAGAACGAGCGATGGTGCATGTCGTCCCAAGGGTATTCCGAAGCGGTCAGAGCTTCAAGTATCTCCTCATCGTTGCTAAAGCAACAAAGAGATAGGTCCGATGGACCATCATTGGAGGAGGAGATGAGCAGGTCAGTGGAACTGGACATCATGTAAATGGACATGGTGTCTAAAGAAGGAGGTTGTGGGTGAACTTCTTCGATCAAGGTGATCTCAGACTCAAGGGAATGTTGACAGAGGTTAGCGAGAGCCATTCAAAATTCAGGTAAGTCTTGGCAATGGTGGGAGTAATGTCCATACAAGCCAAAAACGGCGCAAGCATGGTTTGTTCTCAATGCCTTGTTCCTGACTATTGGTGCGGTTGGGAGTTCAACCACGAGGATGTTTTCCTTTGTATCCATGGCATCTAGATGTGCACGGATCATTGGGATTTCAGGGCAGTTATGAGTTGGATGGCCCTGTTACTCGTAGACGGCGCAAGGTGGGACTTGTCATGGCTCTGTGGTGGTTTTGGTATTCTTTCCCCTGGCTCTTTTGGGTTGGGGTTGTGCTAGTGCAGGTGCAGCAGTTGGCTTGTGTGGACTGGGTGGAGGGTGAGACTCAACTGCAATCAGTTGCACCAGGGTTAAGACAACTTGGGGCATTGCTGGTTGAGCTGGTGGATCAAGATACCACACTGGAATTCCCAATGTAAAGTTGGATAGGCTTAAGGTGGCCATGACCGGCTTGCTCATGACACCTAGTGGGGGAAAGAGGAAGCGAATTGTATGGACTAGGGATGAGCCCACATAACTCCCAGCTGGTTGCATGTGGGGATGCGGTTGTGATTGCAGCTACGCATAATGCTACTATTTCCGGTGGTGTTGCGGCTACTGTTGGTGGTGCGGCTGTGGACGATGTTGTGGTTGGGGTTGGGATTGTGGCTGCGGTTGTTTTTTGGGTGCAGCGGTGCTAGATGAGACCATGCACAAGTCTGCAGTTTCATTTTTTGCCAGTGATGGCGATACTAATGAAAAAGGAGCCGTTATGGTGGGATCGGTAAACAACCTAGGGCCCACATTCAATGGTGGGGAGGATGGTGTGTTTTCAACCATAGTGTTGATTGCAGGGGCGACATTAGCATGTGTGTTCATCCCTTGCAGCTCAATGGTAGTGATGGTAGGGATAACATTGGCGGGTATCGTTAACCCTTGGGGTTCATGATAAGTGAGCTGGTCAACCGTCACAATCTTCCCTTCATGGGGGAACATCATGAGATGGTAGAAAATTGAAGTGACTGCTCTCATGGCATACATGTAACTCCTTCCGAGGAGGAGGTTGTAGTCCAGTTGAGCATTGATGACTTCTATGTCGATCAGCATTATCTTCCCGGCTAACGTGATGGGGACATGGGGGAGGATTCCTTGGGCTTTAGTGGGATGTCCATCATAAGCCCACATAGTTGTGGAGGACGGTTGCAAAATTGGTGATCCAATTTTCTGCCAGACCAAGGTACACATGACACACATGGATGCCCCCTCATCCACTATGCATTAGTTCACAACCAAATTTTGGATGGAAACTGAGATTTGAAAGGTGATAGTGGAGGGCATGCGTGGTTCCCTATTCTCTGTGTCAAAGGTGATCAACTTGGAGTCAGAGGGGTCTACTGCCCCTAGGGCGGCTAGTAAGGATTTTCGCTGCGTTGGGCATGTTTTAAGTACCTCAAGAGTGGACATGGCGGTTGGCATTTGGGCCAAATCATCCACAATGCTATAGCTGACTGCGGCTCTAGCTGTGGCATTATTGGCAACTCTGCTTATGGGGGGGCTTGGGAATGGGGGTAACTGAAGAGGTAGGTTGACTGTCTTAGACATGGATGCTGCTGATGAGTCGGCAATTTCGGTGGTGGTACCATACTGATTCTGTCTAGTTTGTAAGTTGACCTCTTTAGTGGTCATGGCTAGCAAGTGGTGAACACCTATTTCGGCCGTGGGCGGTTGCCCCGGAGTGTTGGGATTGGCCTGGGGAGGGGGAGCGGTTGCCACCAATCCTTGGACTGGTAGTGGGTTTTGAAGCACCATGGGGGGAGGTCCTTGTGGTGCTAGGTTGGGTTGGGATTCATTGGCAGCGTTAGCGTCCTGTTGGGCCTCATTTTGAATGCCTTGCTTAGCGCGAGCCATGAGGGGACACTCAAATGTGTAATGTCCATAAACATCACAGAGTGTGCATGGTTAGTTTGTGCACAATGGAGCGTTGTGTCTTGGTGCATTCTGTCATGGGGGGTTTTAGGCTGGTCAGTTTGCCACAGCATTGTTGGGATTGTTCGGTTGTTGACCGCCTCCATGCAGTTGATTATTGCCTTGGTCGCGGAGCCGGTTATTTCTAGATTTCCCTTGTTGATTTTTGGGGGCAGGCTGGTTGGGATGGTTTTGTTCTGCGAACACTTGTCCCAACGGAGTGGGTGGGGCGGGGGCGGGGGCTTGAACTGTTTGCACTGGCGGTGCATAGTAGATTTATGGGGGTGGCAGTGCCACAAATGTGGGAATTTTCCCCACATACTGCTATGCTGTCCAAGCCATGTCCTGAGCTTCCTGCGGTGGTGTAGGTTGTGTGTAGGAGGTTGTTTCTCCAGACTAAGACATCATTCTTGCATAGTCCGGACTTGGTTCTAGTAAGCAACACTAGCAGTAATGCTTGGTTGTGGTGTAATTCCAGATGGTGTCGGTTGAGGCTGTGGCTATTGGGAGACCAGCCCTATGATGCTATCTGCAGCGTGGGATGCCCCCAATGCATCGCGGTAGGAGGTACTCAGATGGGGAGCGTCTGGAATGACAGTGTACAAGTATCCAGACTAAGCATAGATAAGGTCAAACTGTTGGGCCTTCAATATGGCCTCTTCTTTAGATTGGGGACGTTCAGATGCGATGTCCTTTGCTATGGGCGGGAGCAAGGTCTTAAGGAACCAATCTAAGAAGATCCTGTCATCAAGTTGGATTTTGTATAGACTGCGACATCGTCGCCACTCATGGATATGGTCAGTTATATGAGTGGCAGTGCTTTGGTGACAGGATAACAGGATCTCCACTCCCTTGTCATATCTGATGGGGAGTTGAAAGTACCGTAGGAACATGAAGGCTATGGATTTGAAGTCTGGGTACTTTTCTTGTGGCAGCTCAATGTACCATTTAGCCGCGGCAGCTATAAGGGTGCATTGGAATAGCCTCAGCCTGATGGAGTCATCTACGATGCTATTGGATGAGCACCATAGATGGAATGTAATTATGTGGTTTTGGGGACATTCCCCTGCTTTTCCTTCAAACTTGGGGATGTCTGATGGCAGCTTAGTTGGCATGGGTGGCCAAAAAGCTTGGTGGCGGATGGGGTCATTTGTTAATCTAGCCAAATCAGGCAAGTTAAGATGAGCCATGAAGGGTAGATTTGACCCCAAGTTGATGTGGGATGGGGCTACGATGGGGGTGGGTTTTGTAGATGCATAATGCATCTACATAGTTGGGGGTGCTTGCGGTGGCACCATTGTGGATGGGCCAATGTCCCCAAGTGTTGTAGGTGGGATAATATGAGTGGCAGGGACATTTCCCCCATGTATGACAGTAGCGGCAATGTAAGTGGATGGTTCGCTTCCCCCCTATGTGGTAGGAGGGGCAGTGTGTGTGGAAGGGCCACTGCCCCCATGTGTTGTAAGTGGGCCATATTGGCTGGTCACTATAGGTGGTGGCAACTAACTAAGGAGAGTCTGCATGACTGTGCTTCGGCCACTTGCCAGGTTGTGATGTGGACATGGGTCCACTTGCTAAGGTTAGGCCGAAAAATGGATCCGGGTTCACACTAGCCATGGGGCTTGATGGTGCGGTGTGGAGGTCTGGTTCAAACTAATATGGGTCTGAATCAGAATCAAAGGCTGTGTGGCCCTCTGATGGTGTGGGAGATCATTGAGAACAGCTTCGACGATGCCAATCAAGTGTTCTAAATGGTGGTGGTTCACCTCTTAGGCGTGAGGAACAGCGTGGAGGATCAATTGTGTTTGATTTTATGTATGAAACTGGTGGGAATGAGATTTGGACCTTGGTTTTAGTGGCTTCATATTGGCTGAAGGTGGTCTCTCGGCCACCAAGACTGCCAAAAGATAGCACTTGGCTTGTTCTTCATAGGTGTTTCTACTCAATCAAAAGGGGTCGTTGCCTATTTCACTTGCCAATTCCTCTCAGTGGCCAGCTACTTTGGGGTTCCTGTGGTACTCCTCACAATGATTTTCTAGGTAGAGCCCAAGTACTTCCCATAGTTGAAGCAGTCAAGGACGTATGTCCTCAAAGACTATAGAGTTGTTTGTACTTAGTGTAAATTAGTAGATTTTAAGGCTCACTCAGTGTCATGAACTGAGTTGGGTTAATTAGTTGGTATGGTGTATTTGTTTGTTTGTTTTTCTAGTATTTGTTTGCTGCAAATGGTTTATAAATTCATCATGGTAGATTTCATGTCATTGTGGTTGTGTATGCAAGCATAAATAATCAAAAATTGTTTAACAAATACAGTGATTAACCTTGAATGTTTGTTGGCCTAACTAGATGTCTACCTCACACTGATATTCCTCTTCAACCAAGAGAAGGCAAGGAGAATCCCTTGTGGCGCCTATTCCTACTAAACTCCAGTCAAACATCCTGAAATCAAAGGGAAGGTCGAAAAGACCCCCAAAACCATATCATGTCATTTCACCTATGGCGCTCTTCAAACAACATCATAGATTATTCCATTAGGTTATTCCTATTTCATAGGACCTTAACTCATGTTGCCACTAAGTGATACATCGAATAACCTCCTGGGACACATCCCATTTTGTTGTCCTTGGCCTCCACTTTTCTACAAGTCTTCTAGTTTCCCATTCAATATGACAAGGGTGTAGAAATGCTCCTTTTGTGTTAGCAAAACTCCTCCACACACATCATAGACATCCATGAGTGACGACGAGGCCATATTTTGTGTAAGATCAAACTTGATGAAAATATTTTTCTAGATTCTAATTTTTGAAATCTCTCCTCCCTGCCATTGGCAAGGATGTGGCCTCTAAACGACCATAAAATAAGGAAGATGCTATCATCAAAGCTGAGTAGTATGACCTGATTTATGTGTAGTCATGTTACTTATACATGATCATCCCTGATGCCCCTTGCATATATTCCATTTAGAAAGACCCATTCGTGTATATACACCAGGGCACCTATACGAAGCTGCTACCCAATTATGATGCAATGGGAGCGTGCAAGAGGGCTAAATCAACTATGTGCATGCACCTAGCAGATGTGCACATGCGCTTCCGCTTCGGACTAACGAAACTCCATGCCAGATTTCTAGCATGGGAAATAAGAGTGCACACGTGCATTTGGACGTGTGCGCGTGTTGGGCGCGATGGCAAACAAGGACGTGCATGCATCCCTGTGTATTAAAAAAAACAGTGGTATTATTTTTGCAACCTATGAGCGCGCAAGGAGGAGCCAACGACCCCAAGGAGCCCAACCAACTTGTACAAATCACCTAAAATAACACTGGAGTAAGGTAAATAGAGTAGGAATGCAATTTTTTTTGTTTATTTCATTTTTTTTATTGTTTTTAAAATAAAATACAAAATTAAAAAGAAATTGAAAATCAATTAAAATGGGAAAAATTTGATACTGCGGGTACAAATTACCTAACCACAATGACCAATACCAATGAACCATCCGAAGAAATGAATGAAACAAACCAAACAGAGGACCCAAACCCCAAATTAAATGAAGAAAGCCCTGAATTAAACAAAGAGGAAAACCCTGAAGATGAACTATACGGGGATTTAAACCAATTAAGAATTTTGAGTGATGAATTGAAGAACATGAGGGAACCCTGTCGGGTTTCCCTCGCCACATCAATACAAAACATTATATAATCTATCAACATTGCCCATAGTGATATAACTAGTTTGAGTGAATATAGGGCTCGAATGAGAGAGCATTATAGCACTGGTATATCCAAAGAGGATATTAAAAACATAAATATCACAAAATCCCAACTGTGGATCAAATTTACAAATCCTAGAACAGGACAACCTCCAGATGTGAGGAAGAGGTGAGTTTTCATGGACTCGTGTAATTACTAGCCATGGAGAGAAAACTGGAGGAAGAGATGGTTCATGGTATTCAACAAGCCTCCATGCAACAATGTTGAGGTCCCACAGTATTTTCTCAGGAAACTATGGGCTGAGTTTGTGTTAAGGTTCCATGTGAACTACTTCGACATCACTGAGTTCCAGGGCATCAGTTTTGGCTCAGCCCAAGATCGACCTCACACCCACCGGAACCCACTCAGAGGACATGCTGCACCTAGGCGAGAGCCAAACCAGCCTCTTCAACCCCCTGGGTTAGGTAGTGGGGTAGATGAGATCCATGAGTCCGTCAGACATGCCACACGACACCTTCTCAAGCATACCAAATTTTTGGCTATGTCCTCACAGAGTGAGCAGGACCCCCCCGAGAGACACACTTCTGCACAATCTACTGGTGGTGGGCGAGGGAGAGCAGATAAAGGTGGTAGCCAGGTGGATCCATCTATCTCGACGAAACTAGTGCCACATCGTTGTTCTCGTTGTGGGCATCCATGCCAGGTTCCCACGCAGGAGCATGGCACATAGCGATACCTACACCAGGTTATTCATTGTTTTATTTAATGTCATAATTTTTAATAAATTTAACTTAGAATCAGATGTTGATGACTTGATTTTTTTTAATGTACATCTATTCAGTGTCAAGTCTCCAACACACGGGTGGGAGGACATTGGTTCCTTCAACCTAGATGGAGCCATGGCATTCTTCCTTAGCTACATAGTGTTATTATATTTTACAAAAAGTAGTTAAAATAAATTTTAATAACAAATCATTAAGGGTGTTTTTTCAAGTTTCATTGTTGTGGTCTGTATATTGATAAAATTGAGCAATAATTCTAAGAGGAATATTTGAGCTCATTGTTGGCTTATTTTTATTGAAGATATTGTTCTTCTTGCAAGAAAAACTAAATTAATGATTTTCATAAGCAACTCAAAGGTTGGTAAAGTGATATATGTTCAAAAAGGTAGTGATAGGATGTAAGAAATTACAACACCATTATGGATAGTAATATTTTTTCCAAGCTATTCGACACCATTATATATGAGAATTTAAAAGAAAATGGGAAGAATAAAACAATGTTAAGGTCCCTTCTAGGTGAATTAATGAATATGGGTAACACTTTTTGGCCAAAAGTCATGGTGAAAATTTTCTTTTTTACTCATTTATCAAATCAAAGCCCTCAAAATTTGCATATGCCTTGAATTTTGCTTACACCCAAAATTTATCCACTAATCATATCACCATCCCATCCTACCACATAAATCATCATGCCACTTAATTTCCACTCATTTCCACCCCTTGGACCTTCACAAAAGCCAAAAATACAAAACAAATATATAAAAAGGGGACACCTAAAACTCAAGTCACACATTTATTTGGGGAATGAGTGAACCAAGTCACACCAAAATCCTTACAAAATAGTGACTCAAGTTCCACAAAACTCAAAAGAGAATCAACCTAACTCCCAGCATGAGTTTTTCCTATTTCCTACTTTTCTCAGCCTATAAGAGGAAACCTGAGCTCAAACACTAGCTTGATACAAATCATGGTGAGGATTCTAAATGGAAAAAAAATCTCGATCCTTATCCCAAAGCCTTGCGTCGATCCTAAAAAAAACCCCGAGATCCAGTATCCATTACACACGCATACTCTATCCATCTATTAATCTGCCCAACCTATCACTCAGTCAAATTTTCGCTCGAATATAGAGCTATCATTTTCCATGCTCCTACTTCACTTGTTGGATATTGATTTCATGACACATGGTTGGAGGATCGTGTACTTTACAGAGACCTAGAGGACCCTCCCTCATATGGCTACAAGGGCCCATTCCACTGCAACTAAGAGGTGATTCTAACTCCTACATTTTTTATAAAAAGGCAATCTTTATTTTTTGTAAAACATTGTCTCTTGTGTGTTTATTAGTGGAGAAGGCATAAAAAGATCAGTTTTGATTTTCTTTTGTATCATTTAGTTTAGTTTTTCTGACACACTATTTAGATTTTTTATGTTTTGTTTGTTTTTATTATTCCATTTTGAAACTCTATTATGGTTTGCACAACCCTTAGTAGGTTCCTTTTAGCAAGGGATGGTGTGAAAACACTAGCAATAGTTTTTCGCGACCATACTAGGGACGATATGTACTATTATCCAGTTATGAATTTTCAAGTTTTAGTCCTTGCTTGAGATTTTTGTTTACCTTAGATTACTTGATTTTCTATCTGTTTATTACCCATCTGTGATTGCCATTGGAATAATTTCTGGATTGAAACTCCCTTAGGTTTCTTGAGCCAACCCATTTTTTGTTCATTTTTATTGTTTTTGCAGTTCATTAGTGTGGGTCACACTTGTTTCACCATTTTAAGCGATTTTATTGACATTGTTTCCATTGAACAATGCAATTTGAGTCCAAAAACGCGGTTTTTTTGAGTCAAGTCATGACTATTTTTCAGTTTTGAGAGACCTTGGTCTCTCAGTTTAAAGAGACCCTAGTCAGGAGGGGACCTTTTCATGGAATCCCCATGACTACGAACATGAAAAACATACTTGTTGGTCCTTCCATGTCTTCCACTACTGCAATATTTCCATTCATGGATAGCCTCAACCTTTCTGATTTGCTGAAGTTTACCAATGATCTGATCTACCATAATCCAAACTAGTCCCCTATCATGGGGTCTTCACTCAATGAAACCAGGACATAGCACCTTTGTTCATGGACTATTAAATAATACCATTAATTTCTCTAGATATTGATAAATACCTATCAAAATAATTTTCTTGAGACCCACTCCCAATACATATTTCCAATTAAAAAAACCCTATTTTTACGATATATTCCTTATTTTTACTGGAAACCATTTTTTATATCCCCTGTAATAGGGATTTCTCCCTAATGTAGGGGCAGGAATGAATCCCTTCTGTCTATAAGATAGAAGGGTAGGTTCCTGATAGTGGGTAAATGCAGAAAATAAAATGTAATGTAAAAGGCAGTAAACTAAAACTAATCTATGAACAGAAAGAAGAAAATGGAGCAATGGTGAACCCCTCTACACACAAGAGGTTAGGGTTCCGCCTCCAATAACCTGCAAAACAAATCCTAAGCTACAACAACCTGCAAAACAAAACCTGCAAATGAAATAGGGGTTAGAAATCAAAGCAAACTAAACAACTAAGAAATAAAACATGAAACATGGTTATACCTTCTCTAGTGGAAATGGGCCACCATGCCCTAGCTTGTGGAAGCACTCGTCTCTCTTGGATGGGGAGCAATGGCTCAATGGGAATGGAGGAGAGGGAGTGTGGGTGGCTTGAGAGGAAAATGTGTCTCAAGGCATCCACTTAGGCAGCATAACAGTATGCAAGGGAAGTGTGTTTTGAGAGTGATCCCCCACCCTCCTTTTATAGCTTTTCCAAGGGGTTTTAGGGTTTTAAGCCCTTGGTCAGGGCTTTAGCCCCTTTCTTGGGATTTTAGCCCCTTTCTTAGGCTTTTAGCCCCTTCTACCCTAACTTTAGCCCCTTTTAGGGTTTTAGCCCCTTTTTGAGGGCTTTAGCTCCTAGGAGGCTATTTTGGGCTCTTTTTGGGGGTTTTTAAGCCCCTTTATTCATCCCTAGGCTATTTTGAGCGTGTGGGGGTCTAATGGAGGGATATGAGGGTCATGAGATGGTGTCCTTGGGTGGTGTAGGCCATCGAGAGCTTAGTGGGGGATTTTTTGGGTTAATAGATTGCCCCCTGATGTGTGAGGGCAGGAGCTCAACGTATAGCTGACAGACATCATAGGATTTGTTACATGGAGGTGGTGCTTCTGGGGCTGGGGCATGGTGGCTTTTGGTTTTTGTATTTATATGATTCCCATCAATGGGCAAGATACAATAAATGTGTGACATGTATATGGACAAGGTGGGCATCCCCATGCCCATGACAATGTCAAAAGAATAATTGGACACTACTACATTTCGACCAAAAATCTGACGGCCGTCATGTCAGATTTTCGACACTTCCCTGTTGCATGTACGACACTTTGGTTTTTTTATAAGCGTCGAAAACTTGTCGTCGGTTATCTGACACCTAAGTAACCGTTGGTTAAGCGACACTTAAGTAACCATCGGTTGAATGTACATCGTCTGTTATCCGACACTTATTAAGCGACGATGACAAAAAAAATTAACAACATTTACACCTACCGGCGTCGCTTAAGCGACGGAGAGAAAGGGTAAGTGTCGGATAAGCGACCTGAATAAGCGTCTCTTAAGCAACGGATAGAAAGGGTAACGGTCAGATAAGTGACATCAAGAAGCGTCGCTTAAGCGATGGATAGAAAGGGTAAGTGTCGAATAAGAGACATAACTAAGCGTCGCTTAAGTGACGGAAGTGATTTTTTTTTTTTAATTACCTGCAAATTGGGTATACAAAGTCTCCAGAATGATACTCGTTTGCTCAACCATCTGGACAGTTTCAGATCATAGCATTTAGTCCAGTACCAAGATTATGGAGAATCTTGTGACACTGAAATCTTAAGTTTCTCCAAGATCATCGATGCTTCAATCAAATGATGTATCATGAATCATAACTTATGTTGAAATGCAAGGGAATAACGTGTTTTGAATGATAAGATAATGTACAGACATATATTATGGAACAGAAGTGCCACCAGCAGATTTCTGAGAATTGTAGGAGGTATTTCAAAAGTACAAAGGTTTGACCAATAGCAATCCACATGGATATTCAAGGGAGAACAGCACTTCTAAGATAATTTCATGTTGGCATCTCCAACAAAATTCAAGATCATTTGCAGAAAAATGAACTAGAGTTGTTGTCATAAGTTTGAACATCAGTAGAGGGCCGAGGCATTCCTTGTCAAAGGAGATAAAATTTGTATTGACATTGTTGAGAGTTTGGTTTAACATATTTCCAAATCTACTTGCCTGCATATATTTTGTATCAATAGTATAGTATAAGGGTCTAAGAATAAGACAAGTCAAGTTTGTATCCCAGGAAAATACAACTAACACTTGTATCAAAAGCTACTTACAGTCAGTTTAGAAGTTATCTTTTGCTGGTTAAACACCAACTTATAGCATAGATGTCCTAGCTTTCACATCAATATAAGAAGGGAGGTTTACGTCCACATGGTCGTTGTACACTTGCCTTGTGGACTAAGACTCAAGCTGCCCTAGCTCAAAATTGTTAAGCTCTAGCTAAGCTACCACTATGGCACTACCAAAGGGTTTTATTCAAAAAGAAGAAACGTACTGAGAGAGCGAGCATGGCTCCCTAGACCCCTACTACATTATACTTACATTTGTATGAGAAACCAAAATGGGGAGGCTGTTGGAATGTAGTCTTCAAAGGAAATCTTTCTGTAAGAATAATTGCCATGCTAGTCTCTTCTTTTCTTGACTCCCACGTCAGTGCTTCTTCCTGTGCATCCACACCATTGGTGTTAAATCCTGACTGACTGCAAAATCTATATCTATGGCTTCTGCAAGTCTACCCAAAATAGGGAGTTGCAATTTTCCTGTTGGATACCTTTTGGGACACCACAAAATTGGTATTGCGGTCCTCTCAAGGTACAGAAAATTAGTCTTGCAACTTTCAACCAACCTGTAGAGCATAGTAGCAAGATTCGAATAAGGAAACAACTAAGCACATTTCTACAATAGATGCACATTTCTTATCTCTTGCAGCAAGGAAAAGATTTGCCACACACTGAGCAATTGAATAGAGAGCTTGCTTTGCAATACCACCCAATTGTGGAGAAGGTTTGGCACTTGAAAGAAGAGCATCCAATAAAGCATCAAAGCTTGTGTTTGCTAACTGCACCAAAGATGCAAAAAAAATTTGCAAAGCCTGCAAGTTCAAACACACAACCATACTTACCAACCGTAAGAAACATGTAATATGCTATAATGCCCCACATAAAAATGATGATAAAATTATTTGGTACAAAGCTTTCCTGCAGATATTGACCCTGCAACAATGAACTCCTGACTAGAACAAGAGCTTGTGGAAGAACCCTGTCACGTACTACAGCACCAACATTTCGGTGACGATTTTTATCATCCATCATTGTACAGCAAAGTTCCAATGCTAAAGCAGTCATATGTAGGTCTGCATCACTGGAAACCATTAACGTACCATCAGAACCCAACCAAGTAAATAAAATAGCCCTACGACTACATTATGTTATGTATAGAAGAAAGCACTAAATTGTCCATGGGCCCAAACCTGATAAGTGAGGGAAGCTCTGTGATAATAGCCTCAAATGTAGATGAAGTGATTTTATCACCATAAGCAACAACTAAACAATTAAGAGTCCCCAATGAAGCTTGCCTTAATGCACGATTGGCCTGTGTGAAAGTTCAAATGCAATAAGAAATGTTTTAGGAAGTAAAATAAAAAATTAAATCAAAGTCAAGCCCAATGGCTTGTATTAAAACAATGTTCAAAGGCGAGGCACGGCTGCAATGTAAAGGTAAAGCTTACCTTTCACAAAAATGTTGTTAGTTATGCAAAAACATGCTCCAGTACACATGACAAATCAATCCGAAGAGAAGAGCTAGCAATAACAGCAAATTCCTGATGCATGCATCAACAACAAATGGTCATTAGGAATGTTAATGAACTTTCATTCAAAATGACAACAGGAAAGAAGAATACAATCAAACATGACAGAAACAATGGTAAAACCAAAAAAATGCTCAGAAAAGACCAATAATGAACCACAATTGGTATAAACACAATCTAATATTGCTTTGTCATTTCATGACATCCTCGACTTTGATGTATAGGGAGTACTGGATCTTTATGTGGATCCGATGATGAGGAAAAGTGTATATATTCTTCAACAGAAAAAAATGTAGTGTATTAATTCAAAAATATGAACTTAATTCACATTTAGTATTCATGCTAAAGCATATAGCCATTCTAATTAGTATACATGCCAAAGTATATAGCATATAGCCATGCTAATGATGTGATATTTCCTTTCTTCTCTCGTTCTAGTTCTCTTGTTTGGCACTTTTCACTGTTGAATGTCCTGCTGCAAAAACCACAAATGAAGGCTGACACATCTACAGGGAACTCAATATGAACGCTAACCAACTATCCAAGGAAGCTCTGCAGTACCACCCAGGCAGCTTTGATATCCATGAATTAGTGGATGGCCACGAGACAGTGGCCATGGAGTTTCAATTCTAGAGCTTCAGACCTCTATGGATATGATATTGTCATGTTTTTTCTTGTCTTAAACTGACCTTCAGATCAGTCTTGAGATCCTTTCTTGGACAGATCTTATTAACAGACCTGATCAGGAAATCACACTTAGGAAAGCTATAGATGAACACTGAAGCAAAGGTATCTTAAAATTAAAAAAGAAATTTATGGAAAAATAGTGAAACCTATATAAATCTATAAATGGAATGATAAGCATCCAAGTAAGCTAAGAAAACAGTTATAACACACCTCAACAACATCCGGCCTGGAATAAAGCTGCTTAAGTTCTGCAATCTTCATTCTCCATTGAAGCTGTAGGTCAAGTAACACAGAAACCCTTGAGAACTATGAAATCTAAGCGGAGAACACTACCATAGTAGTGAATGTGGAATAAACAAATACAGAACCTTCTTCTTTTTATTTGAAACCCCTTTTTCTTTATTCTGCTTCTCTTGTTCATCCTCCTCATCTAAATCAGAGTCTGTTTTTTTCTTTGGTGCCAAACTCAAAGTTGCATCCTTCTTTTCTTCATCCTGCAAAGGAACAACTTATAATATCAATATTGTTCCTCCAGCTCTTACTTTTTCAACTAAAACGCAAAAGGGGTATAAGACATAGTGGAAAAGGCTACAGACAACTAAACTACATAAGCCACACCTCCTTTGCAATTGCATAAGCCATTCAAGTGTTTATATTAGACACACAAAGGCATCTATGGAGAGTGTCTGAAATTGCAGAGGAATTAGTCACCATTTATTGGTGAGTTGTGAGAGCCTTGTAGTGGTTACTTGTTGAGGAGGGGCGTAATCTCAGTAGTCTTCTCATTTTTTTATATACAAGCTATTACAGGATTTCATGGACTGAGTTGTGGCCACATAGGAAGATACCATGCTGCCATCATTTCCAAAAATCGTGGGTACCATCCTCTCAGCGTTTTGACTGTCATACTGTGTTAATTTATTGGGATGAAGTTTCTTTCCAGCTGGGCATGATCATTGGGTATGAAGACTGTATATTGAGGAGAAATTGTGGTCCTGTGAACCAAAAAGAAGTTCTGCCCTACAAACTCAGTCAGTTAAGTGTTCAGCACAGCCATTAATTTGCTACATTCAAGAAATGACCAGGTTTGAGGGTTAATTAAAAGTCTGATTATGTTTTGTTACTGCTGATAAATATCACTGTATTCTCACTTTACAATGATGGCCATTTTTGGTAATGAATCCTTGCTAAAGAATTAATTTGCTACTGTTGTTATTTCATGAATGTTGAATGGACTGTTATATAATGTGTATGTGCATCACTCTATAGTGAGAATATGGGCACTTCTTTGGGTGACTTTCATGAGGAACAACCATGGATCTTAAAAAATATGGACTGTCATGAGCATAATCAGTCACCTATAGCAGTCCTGGGCACACCTACATGGATTATGGGCACTTTTCAACCCCAAAACAGTCTCATACAACTATGAAGAAGCAAAAAGCCAAAAAAATTGAGCATGTAACAGCCTCTAATAATCAATCTTGTGTGTGAACAGCAGTAGGAGAAGTGTGTGAACTTGTTATGAGGCGTGCCTTATCCATCGAAATTGAAGAACACCCAGTAAATCAAGTTCTGAAGGTAGAGGATGGCAGGTTTGCTGTTCTGATCAGTATCTCTGCTATGAAGATAATATTTATTATTCACAAAACAAGATTGCAAAAGATTCCAGAGCTTCCTCAACTTTAAAGAGTAGATCTCTGATATGAAGATAATATTTATTATTCACAAAACAAGATTGTGAAAGATTCCAGAGCTTCCTCAACTTTCAAGAGTAGTAACATGCAAAATCCATCTTTTCAAGGCTACAAGTTAAAACAAACTTGAAACAACCCCCAACTTCTACCTAATGATTAAATATGTCCAATACTAATTCACCCCCCACCCCCCTCTCAGTATTGGTGTATATCCGAATAGACTATGACGAAGATACAGTAGGAGTCATTGTAATTAGAACACAATTTCCAATTGATTGAAAATTTCCTAGATACAGGATACAGGATACAATACTCTGGTGCCAAGTGATTGAAAATTTCCAATTTCAGAGTAGAAGTATTTACTCTTTTGAATGCAGAAGAAGAATGTCATTAAGATCCTTACAACTGGAGTTAGTTAAATTTATTGTTTGCTTTTGTACTTTCAAACAAAAAAATCCATCAAATGTCAATCTGTTATACTTGGGGGAAATCATGGTCCACTCAATAAAAGCCATAATTAATGTTCAATAACTACTCACATTGGCCTACAATATACATGCTCACCGAATGTAGTTATCAATATAATTGAAGGCTCAAGTGATAGAATGGAACGACTGGTCTTGTAAAGAAATTTGTGAGTTTTATTGACTGCTATTTAGAACATTCACTGCATATCTCATGGTAGCTTTCACACACTACAAAACAGAAGAAACTACCCTCCATTCGATTTGGCTGCTTTGTCAAATAAGAAAATATTTAGTATCATGCATTTGTTATCCTCATCCTCGAAAACATATTTCACTGTCTTGTAAATTCATTCATAGATGGGAAACACTCATTAGTAAAACAAACTCGTTCTCTACAAATGATCCTACATCTTAGTCACTAAAAACCCTCAAGGACTGAACTACACAACACATGAGAAAAAACAAACTCGTTCTTTACAAATAATCCTACATCTTAGTCGCTAAAAATCCTCAAGGACTGAAATGCACAACACTTCAGAAAAAATAAACTGTTTGTCCACCTATCAAATAATTATCAGGTGTG
>LPNX010644962.1:37728-76140 GCA_001517045.1 Pseudotsuga menziesii
GTTATTATTTCATGTAAAATAAATTTTCATAAATGGTTAATTCCATATTCAATAAAAATCACTTAATCATATCTTTGTATGTTTACTCAACCATTTAAGCATATATCAGTGCGACGCTTAAGCGACAGTTATCACCTTCTTCTTCCATGTTAATTAATAATTGACCAATTAAGTGTATTTATTTAAATGGTTGACCAATTTGAAGCACCGTCTCTTAAGTGACACTTATGAGGACATCTGTCGCTTAAGAGACGCTTATTGAGCCTAGCCGTCGCTTAAGCGATGCTTATTGAGCCTAGCCGTCGCTTAAGCGATGCTTTAGACCACAATTTCAAAAAAAAAATTATCTGTGTGATTTTTGGTACAGTTAAAAGAAAAAATCCACGCGCCATCAGATGTTTCCGTCGGATTTTGGATCGAAATGTAGTAGTGTGATCTATGCTCAAAAATACAAGAGCCGATCATATACAACTGATGTTACAATAATGGTTGCCTCCATGTGAGGCTGAATACAATATTTATCTAGTACATTGGACCCATGGCATTCTCATGGAATGTTATATCTACATGACTGATGGTCTACTGGATCTGGTACATAGCTTTGTGGACTCGGTGATTGAGAGTCAGAGTCTCTATGGTACAAGTATGCTACCTCAATAATAAAGGTACATCGAAGCACTGCTGGGGTTTCTGAACACTGTCTCCAACGCAACCCAGAAATCACAAGGGGCATAACCTATCCAGGTCCCTTGAGTGGACTCACCAATGTTTTAGAGTCAGGTGACATCCTGGGTCTTCGACCAAATACTGTGCGGAACAAACCTTGTACGAATCTCAATGGTGCGATGACGGAGTTGAAGTCGTGCACGTGAGAAACAACCATCCCGAGAGGCACTAAGGACTCATCTCAAGTGGTCCAAGGAAATCATCAATGAGGTTAATGAAACCAAGGTACAGGGACCTCTGGGTCTATCCTCTAGATTATGTGTGTTGGCATCGACAGAGGGAGACCTGCCCCTAGTCAAGGAAATGATGTTTCCTTGACCAGGAGCGCGAGGGAGATAATCAAAAGGTGTGAAGCAATCTGCGAAATGACTCACTGAATGGGGAGGGGAGGGGGAGGGACAGAACTAAACAGGGGCAGGGGGAGTGTGGGAGACTTAAACTTCCTTTGTTCAGAGTATGATGGCAGGGCAGACCAGGCAGCAAATGAACTGACTCAAGGGAATGGGATCATAGCTGTAATATCGGGAATGTCACTACAAATGGGAAATACTTGGAGGAGGTGGACATTTTTTATACTGATGGGATCCAAGGAAGACACATTGCAGAGTACTCTAAACAAAAGTGGCCCAATGTGGGAATGCTTCCAAACTGTTTACTATGGGGTGGTGTCTAGGGACACCATTATGGTAAGATCTCGTGGATTTTTGGCGTGCCTGAGAAGGTAAATACTCAATGGTGCTTTCAATTTTAGAGAGTATGAAAACACAAAGAAGACTCTAGTGGGGGCTCTTTTTCGTTGGTAGTCTCCTGTGTCCGAAAAAGGATAAAAGTATACATAGGAGAGCTCGCCCATCCTGAGACTTATTTACCGTTGGTAGTCCAATCAGGCCGAAAAAGGTTAAACATGTATTGACTGGACAGTCATTCAAGTACTTTTATGAGCATGAACAAAACCAAGTTTGCTCAACAATGTTTTCTTGTTGAGAAGGCTGGAAAATAGCTTAACGACAACCCGTGGTGATATTTTTTGAGAAGTACGGCCCCTTTGCCCGAGAAAGCATATAAGTGTGCAAAGGGGTATGGTCTTGGCTTGAGTGTGCTAAGGATGTCCTTTTCAATTGATGGTCTACATGGTCCACAAAAGGACATAAACAAGGCGATGTAGACGCCCTTTCCTATACTTTACCGAGTGAGAAAGCAAGCAGCTACGCTCAACAATCTTTTCATTGTTTTAAGGAGTCAAAAAAGAGCTTAAACGAAACTCCAATGTGGTCAACCGATTGCGGTGGCACATGCAGTGCCCCATGTTGGGATGGTGGACAGAGGTCCACAGGTCATCCATGTAGTATGGACAGAGCAGAAGGCTCTCAAACATACCAATACATGTGTGGGATAGATTGCGGCAGAGGCTTGCGAGTCGATGCAGAAGAGGCACACAAACCGAGGTGGCTCTCGGGAAGAGGTTGGGAGAGCGTGTGTGGGTGTTGTGGTGGATAGACTTCACTACATGTGATGTAAGTGCAAGTTCGGGGGCACTTATATGCCAAATAAATACAAGAAAAATAAAGGGTTTTGTGGATGATGGTCCAGATGTCCGCGTAAGGTGCGGTGGAAAAGACAATTATAAATACAAAAATAAAAGTAAAATTACATTCCTTAACTAGCAGTGGCCCAAAAACTCGCATGAGTAGCAGTCAGGAGGTGTGATACAAGTATAGGTCTATGGACACTTGCATCGTCATGTCGTGGCTCATAAATCGAGGTCACTTGTGGGAAATGGTCTCAAAATTGATTTATTAAACATGAGACGATGGTCTCATCAGGAAATGAAAATTTGAGCCCGGAGGTGTGAGAGGTGTCTCGAACCGGTTTCGGGTGACTTTGTATTAGCAGCTAATGGTGTTGTTTCTGACTTGTCCTAAAAATGTTGAAAAACAAGAAAAGAAAATGAAGTGACTCATTGGTGATGTTAAGCGTAAAATATCTTGAGGTAGAGCCCGTTGCGGGGGTTCTCCAAGAGTTGTCCATTAGTGTCAACAAGGGTGTATGCCCCTTTGATATCGCGGAAGTCTATGCAAACGCGGATGGTACCCTATTTTTTATTCATGGGAACAAGATTAGAAACCCAAGTGGTGTATGCAATGGGATAAATGAAGCTGGTTGTGCGCAGCTTCTCTATCTCGGCTTTCACCGCAGCCACTTTGGATGGATGGATGGGTCGTTTCTTTTGGCGTCCGGGTGCCACATCAAGCCATGTGTTGATGTGGTGCTCCACGATGGATGGATCTAAGCCAGGCATCTCGGTGTAAGACTAGACGAAGATGTCACAGAATTATTGGAAGAGAGTTGTGTAGGCATCGACCTCTTCCAGGGAGCAAGATGACCCCAGCATGATTTCTTCAACGGTCTCAGAATTGGTTGAGATGTTGATTTTAATGGTTGGTGAAGTGTTCACCATAGTCCCTTTTTCGAAGGCATATGGTGTTGGGATGGGGTTCTTGAACCAATCGACCTTCCCATGGATGAAATATTTGGTCTCCACGAAAAACTGGTCAGACTGCAACACCAATTATTCCGGGAGGAAGAACGAGCGATGGTGCATGTCATCCCAAGGGTATTTCGAGGCAGTCAGAGTTTCAAGTATCTCCTCGTCATTGCTGAAGCAATGAAGAGACAGGTCCGATGGACCATCATTGGAGGAGGAGATGAGCAGGTCGGTGGAACTGGACATCATGTAAATGGACATGGTGTCTAAAGAAGGAGGTCGTGGGTGAACTTCTTCGATCAAGGTGATCTCAGACTCAAGGGAATGTTGACAGAGGTCAGCGAGAGCCATTCGAAATTCTGGTAAGTCTTGGAAATGGTGGGAGTAATGTCCATACAAGCCGCAAAGGGCGCAAGCATGGTTTGTTCTCAATGCCTTGTTCCTGACTATTGGTGCGGTTCGGAGTTCAACCACGGGGATGTTTTCGTTTGTATCCATGGAATCTAGATGTGCATAGATCATTGGGATTTCAGGGCAGTTATGAGTTGGATGGCCCTGTTGCTCGCAGACAGCGCAAGGTGGGACTTGTCGTGGCTCTGTGGTGGTTTTGGTATTCTTGCCCCTGGCTCTTTTGGGTTGGGGCTGTGCTAGTGCAGGTGCAGCAGTTGGCTTGTGTGGACCGGGTGGAGGGTGAGACTCAACTGTAATTAGTTGCACGAGGGTTAAGAGAACCTGGGGCATTGCTAGTTGAGCTGGTGGATCAAGATACCACATTGGCATTCCCAATGTAAATTTGGGCAGGCTTAAGGTGGCCATGACCAGCTTGCTCATGACAACGGGTGGGGGAAAGAGGAAGCAAATTGTATGGACTAGGGATGAGCCCAAATAACTCCCAGCTAGTTGCATGTGGGGATGCGATTGTGATTGCGGCTGTGCATAATGCTACTATTGCAGGTGGTGTTGCGGCTGCTGTTGGTGGTGCGGCTGCTGACGATGTTGTGGTTGTGGTTGGGGTTGTGGCTGTGGTTTTTGTTTGGGTGCAGTGGTGCTAGATGAGACCATGCACAAGTCCGCAGTTTCATTTTTTGTCAATGGTGGCAACACTAACAGGAAAGGAGCCATCATGGTGGGATCGGTAAACAACCTAGGGCCCACATTCAATGGTGGGGAGGATGGTGTGTTTTCAACTATAGTGTTGATTGCAGGGGCGACATTGGCATGTGTGTTTGTCCCTTGCGGCTCAATGGTAGTGATGGTAGGGATAACATTGGCAGGTGTCGTTAACCCTTGGGGATCATGATAAGTGAGCTAGTCAACCGTCACAATCTTCCCTTCATGATGGCATACATGTAACTCCTTCTGAGGAGGAGGTTGTAGTCCAATTGAGTGTTGACGACTTCTATTTCGATCAGCATTGTCTTCTCGGCTAACATGATGGGTACATGGGGGAGGATTCCTTGGGCTTTAGTGGGATGTCCATCATAAGCCCACAGAGTTGTGGAGGACGGTTGCAAAATTGGTGATCCAAGTTTCTGCCAAACCAAGTTAGACATGACACACATGGATGCCCCCTCATCCACTATGCATCAGTTCACAACCAAATTTTGGATGGACACTGAGATTTGAAAGGTGATAGTGGAGGCAACATGCGCGGTTCCCTGTTCTCCATGTCAAAGGTGATCAACTTGGATTCGGAGGGGTCTACTGCCCCTAGGGTGGCTAGTAAGGATTTTCGCTGCATTGGGCATGTTTTAAGTACCTCAAGAGTAGAGATGGCGGTTGGCGTTTGGGCCAAATCATCCACAATGCTATAGCTGACTGCAGCTCTAGCTGTGGAATTATTGGCAACTCTGCTTATTGGGGGGGCATGGGAATGGGGGTAACTGAAGAGGTAGGTTGACTAACTTAGACATAGATGTTGCTAATGAGTCGGCAAGATCGGTGGTGGTACCATACTAATTCCATCTAGTTTGTAAGTTGACCTCTTTAGTGGTCATGGCTAGCAGGTGGTGAACACTTGTTTCGGCCGTGGGCAGTGCCCCCAGAGCGTTGGGATTGGCCTGGGGAGGGGGAGCGGTTGCAACCAATCCTTGGACTAGTAGTGGGTTTTGAAGCACCATGGGGGGAGGCCCTTGTGGTGCTAGGTTGGGTTGGGATTGATTGGCAGCGTTGGCGGCCTATTGGGCCTCATTTTGAATGCCTTGCTTAGCGCGATCCATGAGGGGACACTCGAATGTGTAATGTCCATAAACATCATAGAGTGTGCATGGTTAGTTTGTGCGCAATGGAGCGTTGCGTCTTGGTGCATTCTGTCGTGGGGGGTTTTAGGCTGGTCGGTTTGGCACAGCATTGTTGGGAGGGTTCGGTTGTTGACCGCCTCCCTGCAGTTGATTATTGTCTTGGTTGCGGGGCCAGTTATTTCTAGCTTGCCCTTGTTGATTGTTGGGGGTAGGCTGGTTGGGATGGTTTTGTTGTGCAAACACTTGTCCCGACGGAGCGGGTGGGGCGGGGGCGGGGGCTTGAACTGTTTGCCCTGGCAGTGCATAGTAGATTTGTGGGGGTGGCGATGCCACAAATGTGGGAATTTTCCCCATATACTATTGTGCTGGACAAGCCATGTCCTGAGCTTGCTACGGTGGTGTAGGTTGTGTGTAGGATGTTGTTGCTCCAAACTGGGACATCATTCTTGCATAGTCCGGAGCTTGGTTCTGGTAAGCAACACTAGCAGTGTTGCTTGGTTGTGGTGTAATGGCAGGTGGTGTCGGTCGAGGTTGCGGCTATTGGGAGACCGACCCTATGATGCCATCCGCAGCGTGGGATGCCCCCGGTGCGTCGCAGTAGGAGGTACTCGGACGGGGAGTGTCTGGAATAACAGTGTACAAGTATCTAGACTGAGCATAGATAAGATCAAACTGTTGGGCCTTCAATATGGCCTCTTCTTCAGATTGGGGACGTTCGGATGCAACGTCCTTTGTTATGGGTGGGAGCAAGGTCTTAAGGAACCAATCTAAGAATATCCTGTCGTCAAGTTGGATTTTACATAGACTATGACATCGTCGCCACTCATGGATATGGTCAGTTATATGAGTGGTAGTGCTTTGGCGATAGGATAACAGGATCTCCACTCACTCGTCATATCTAACGGGGAGTTGAAAGTACCGTACGAACATGAAGGCTATGGATTTGAAGTCTGGGTACTTGGCTTGTGGCAGCTCAATGTACTATTCAGCAGCGGCACCTATAAGGGTGCGTTGGAATAGCCTTAGCATGATGGAGTCATCTATGATACTGTTGGATGAGCACCATAGATGGAATGTAATTATGTGGTTTTGGGGACATTCCCCTTCTTTGCCTTCAAACTTGGGGATGTCTGATGGCAACTTAGTTGGCATGGGTGGCCAAAAAGCTTAGTGGTGGATGGGGTCGTTTGTTAATCTATCCAAATCAGGAAAGTTAAGATGAGCCATGAAGGGTAGATTTGACCCCAAGTTGATGTGGGATGGGGCTATGATGGGGGTGGGTTTTGCAGATGGATAATGCATCTACATAGCTGGGGGTGCTTGTGATGGCACCATTGTGGATGGGACAATGCCCCCAAGTGTTGTAGGTGGGATAATATGAGTGGCGGGGACATTGTCCCCATGTATGAAAGTAGGGGCAATGTAAGTGGATGGTTTTCTTCCCCCTCGTGTGGTAGGAGGGGAAGTGTTTGTGGAAGGGCCACTGCCCCCATGTGCTGTAAGTGGGCCATCTTGGCTGGTCACTATAGGTGGTGGCAACTAACTAAGGACAATCTGCATGACTGTGCTTGGGCCACGTGCCAGGTTGTGGGTGACAGGTTGTGATGTGGACATGGGTCCACTTGCTAAGGTTAGGCCGAAAAATGGATCTAGGTTCACACTAGCCATGGGGCTTGATGGTGCGGTGTGGAGGTCTAGTTCAGACTGATATTGGTCTGAATCAGAATAAAAGGTTGTGTGTCCCTCTGATGGTGTGGGAGATCATTGAGAACAACTTCGACGATGCCAATCAAGTGTTCTGAATGGTGGTGGTTCACCTCTTAGGCGTGAGGAAGAGCGTGGAGGATCAATTGTGTTTTATTTTATGTATGAAACTGGTGGGAATGAGATTTGGACCTTGGTTTCAGTGGCTTGTTATTGGCTGAAGGTGGTCTCTCGGCCACCAAGAATGCAAAAAGACAGCGCTTGGCTTGTTCCTCACAGGTGTTTCTACTCAATCAAAAGGGGTCGTTGCCCGTTTCGCTTGGAAATTCCTCTCAGTGACCAGTTACTTTTGGGTTCCTGTGGTACTCCTCACAATGAGTTTCTGGGAAGAGCCCAAGTACTTCCCACAGTTGAAGCAGTCAAGGACGTATGTCCTCAAAGACTGCAGAGTTGTTTGTACTTAGTGTAAATTAGTAAATTTTAAGGCTCACTCAGCGTCATGAACTGAGTTGGGTTAATTAGTTGGTATGGTGTATTTGTTTGTTTGTTTTTCTGGTATTTGGTTGCTGCAAATGGTTTATAAATTCATCATGGTAGAGTTCATGTCATTGTGGTTGTGTATGCAAGAATAAATAATCATAAATTTTTTAACAAATACAGTGATTAACCCTGAATGTTTGCTAGCCTAACTAGATGTCTACGTCGCACTGATATTCCTCTTCAACCAAGAGAAGGCAAGGAGAATCCCCTGTGGCACCTATTCCTACTAAACTCCAGTCAAACATCCTGAAATCAAAGGGAAGGTCAGGAAAGACCCCCAAAACCATATCATGTCATTTCACCTATGGCGCTCTTCAAACAACATCATAGATTATTCCATTAGGTTATTCCTATTTCATAGGACCTTAACTCATGTTGCCACTAAGTGATACATCGAATAACCTCCTGGGACACATCCCATTTTGTTGTCCTTGGCCTCCACTTTTCTACAATTCTTCTAGTTTCCCATTCAATATGACGAGGGTGTAGAAATGCTCCTTTTGTGTTAGCAGAACTCCTCCACACACATCATAGACATCCATGAGTGACGACGAGGCCATATTTTGTGTAAGATCAAACTTGATGACAATATTTTTCTAGATTCTAATTTTTGAAATCTCTCCTCCCTGGCATTGGCAAGGATGTGGCCTCTAAACGACCATAAAATAAGGAAGTTGCTATCATCAAAGCTGAGTAGTATGACCTGATTTATGCGTAGTCATGTTACTTATACATGATCATCCCTGATGCCCCTTGCATATATTCCATTTAGAAAGACCCATCGGTGTATACACACCAGGGCTCCCGCACGAAGCTACTACCCAATTATGATGCAATGGGAGCGTGCAAGAGGGCTAAATCAACTACATGCAAGCACCTAGAAAATGTGCGCACACGCTTCCTCTTCGGACTAACGAACCTCCATGCCAGATTTCTAGCATGGGAAATAAGAGTGCACACGCGCATTTGGATGCACGCGCGTGTTGGGCGCGATGGCAAACAGGGACGTGCACGCATCCCTGTGTATTAAAAAAAATAGTGGTATTATTTTTGCAACTTGCGAGTGCGCAAGGAGGAGCCAACGACCCCAGGGAGCCCAACCAACTTGTACAAATCACCTAAAATAACACTGGAGCAAGGTACATAGAGTAGGAATGCAATTTTTTTTGTTTATTTCATTGTTTTTATTGTTTTTAAAATAAAATACAAAATTAAAAAGAAATTGAAAATCAATTGAAATGGGAAAATTTTGATACTGCGGGTACAAATTACCTAACCACAATGACCAATACCAATGAACCATCCAAAGAAATGAATGAAACAAACCAAACAGAGGACCCAAACCCCAAATTAAATGAAGAAAACCCTGAATTAAACAAAGAAGAAAACCCTGAAGATGAACTTTACGGGGATTTAAACCAATTAATAATTTTGAGTGATGAATTGAAGAACACAAGGGAACCCTCTCGGGTTTCCCTCGCCACATCAATACAAAACATTATAGAATCTATCAACATTTCCCATAGTGAGATAACTAGTTTGAGCAAATATAGGGCTCGAATGAGAGAGCATTATAGCACTGGTATATCCAAAGAGGATATTAAAAACATAAATATCACAAAAGCCCAACTGTGAAGCAAATTTACAGATCCTAGAACAGGACAACCTCCAGATGTGAGGAAGAGGTGAGTTTGCATGGACTCATTTAATTACCAGCCATGGAGAGAAAACTGGAGGAAGATATTATTCATGGTATTCGACAAGCCTCCATGCAACAATGTTAAGGTCCCACAGTATTTTCTAAGGAAACTATGTGTTGAGTTTGTGTTAAGGTTCCATGTGAACTACTTCGACATCACTGAGTTCCAGGGCATCAGTTTTGGCTCAGCCCAAGATCGACCTCACACCCACCAGAACCCACTCAGAGGACATGCTGCACCTAGGTGAGAGCCAAACCCACCTCTTCAACCCCCTGGGTTAGGTAGTGGGATAGATGAGATCCATGAGTGTGTCAGACGTGCCACACAGCACCTTCTCAGGAATACCGGGTGAGCTGAGCTTCCTCTAGCTCGAAGAAGAGGAAGATCGATTTTGGAGTTGGACCTGGGAGCTCCAAGTGTGGGCAGGAGGATTGAGTGAGCCTCCTATGTACACTAGCCATGATGTGGCATTTTGGCACAAGTTTCCATATTTTGTATAGGGCACGAGTTGCCATATTTTGTATACGGCACGAGTTTCCATATGTTGTATATGATTGGATATTTTTGTATATTAATATATCATTTTGTGCTTCTTTACAATAGTAGTTTACAATTGATGCGCTTGCAATACTTATTGTTGATGAAGCAATAAAGTCCGTAATTTCATAATAAAATGCATAAAAAAATTAGCACTGTAGGTTAGTTAACAAAAAAATACACAAATGCATAAAAATACAATCTTATTCATTGTCCAAATTGCAATAGAAAGAACTTATCTGCATTTGGTATTTACATATTAATTCTGACCTTTGGCCTTCTACTCCATTTTCTATCCTTGACTAACCCTAGGACTATCTATCAAACTAGACTGTAATACTACCTATTAGGCATCCATAAGACACACCTAAACCATTCTATTCTACCCTAACCCTTTCTAAAACCCTTTCCCTAGACTCCTACCTTTCCCTCTCTCTAACGCAAGGCTTATTCCTTTCATTTCCACACTACTTAGACCCCCACGACTCACCCTATATCTCTAACTGTAATATCCATTTTGGACAGCCCTAGAACACCACTAACTCATCCTAAGCTTCCCTAACATATTCACTGTAATATCCTATTTAGGGCATCCCTAATAGCCTTCTTACCCACTTATCATATCCTAAGGTCACTTCCTTGCCTTCCTATCTTACCCACTCACTAACGCCTCACCTAAAATTTGTCCATAACCCAATTTAAAGTGGCACAAAGAGACCCTAAAGGGACTGTATATAAACAATCATTCCCAGCCATACTTAAACAAATTTGACAGTGGTATATAAACATCCATAACTTGGAAAAATACTAGAAAATTCCTTGAATTGCTTGCAAGTCATTGTGTCATAAAAAGCCAAGTGAATATACTTCTTATCATTCCTACTTGACTGGAAATTACATCTTGGACTGTCATAAGACATTTTATTTATTGGAAATTACATCTTGGACTGTCATAAGACATTTTATTTATTGGAAATTACATCTTGGACTGTCATAAGACATTTTACTTGACTGAAAATTTGATTTGGTTTAACAGTCCCATTGGCTTGGAAACTTGTCACTTATTAAATTTTTTATCACTGATGTTAACTTAAAAAGATTGTACCTTTGTCCTGGTTAGCTAAAAAGTGAAATATAGAATTGTCATAATGCTAAATGCTTGGTTGGTAATACTTTTATGTTGGTTGCAAGAGAGGTTGAATTTGTACGATATGATGATAACGTCCCATCAACACCACTAACATGCTTCAACCACATGCATAATTGAAATTAAAACATCCCATAATGCTAACATCCCATAAAAATTGTTCTTCCTTGACAAATAAAAAATGAAACAAGTTCATGAATATGTGTCTTCTATAACGATCTATTGAGCACTTGTAATTTTAACAATTTATTGTACTTGTTGCAATTTTGATGATTTAAGGGTTAGCATGCATAACCTAGGGTTTAGAATCCATGAGGAAACCCTAACCCTAACTGTATTTTAAAGGTTATCATGCATAACCTGGGATGTATAATCAATGAGGAAAGGTCCTTGATAGGTAATATCCTGTTTAGGGCATCCCCAATAGCCTTCTTACCCACCTATCATAGCCTAAGGTCACTTGCTTGCCTTCCTATCTTACCCACTCACTTCCTATCTTGCCATCCCTATTTATCCTTCCTTTGGTAGTGACATGTTCTCTTTGGGTGTACAATCATGGTTTGAATGGTCATTTTGGCTAGCAAGTTCCTTTTATTTCAGAAGATTTTCCTTAGTCATCATCTTGATGGCCTACACAAGTGCATGATGACCTATCCAAAGGTCTGCACTTAGGATATCTAACAAAATAAACACCATTAAAGTTTACTTAACAAATTCAACCCAAAAGTATCTCAAATTAGCATGCATAGCCAATGCTAGAATCTACCCAATCATAAATATAATAGAAGCTAAAATTCAAATATCCACATTATAATTTTTTTCCTCGTTAAGGTTTATAAACCCTAATCATCTTTCATCATAGAAGCACATGGCATTTCAGGAAAGTCTAGCTAGGGTTAGCATTTCAGGAAAGTCTAGCATGTAACTACTCATCAATTACAATAGTGTTAGCTAGGGTTTAGGATAACAAAGAAATTCAATTCATAACCTATGGTTTAATTCAATTGTAACAATTTGATAATTTGAGTATTGTTCCTAGCATTTGCACACATTGGTATTTGCATTTGTGAACATATGAAATAGTAAGTAGTTCATATTAATCCCAATAAAATTATTTCATGTATGTGCATAGCCTAGGTATAGGGCCTTTTGGTTTTTACTTAAATGATACTAACCAATCTAAGGATATATACCTAAAGAGGTCATAAAACCCTAGTTCCATCTCATAACTTGTGAACCCTAGTTATAATATGCAATTTGTATTTCATGAAACCCTAGTTGGTTTTCAATTTGTAAGTGTGTCCTAGGGCTATATGGCCATTTGTTTTCTACTTAAATGATACTAACCAGTCTAATTTGATGTTCAAACCTAACGAGTTAATAAAACCCTAGTTTGTAGTTCCATGTCTCAATATGTGAACCCTAGTTTTATTATGCAGGTTGCTGGCTTATATTCTAGTACATCAATAATATAATGCTGCAACATGTGATTTCTTAGTGATATCTAGACACATTGGGCCATGAAAACATGAGGGGGAGGGCCATTTTCAACCCAAGTTATAGCATGCAATTGTAGTTCATGAAACCCTAGTTTGTTTAGGATGTGTACATGTACATGTGTTTCTACTTCCATCTCATAACCTGTAAAGAGTTCACGAAACCCTACCAACTAATATAACAAACCATAACATAACATACCATAACATACTAACATCATACCATTCTAACACACCATACCATACTAGCATACCATACCATACCCTACAATACCCTATGATATTATCATCATACCATGTACTAACATACCATACCATACCATACTAACATACAACATACCATACCATTTTAGTTCCATCACATAATTTGTAAAGAGGTCATAAAACCCTACTTCCATCTCATAACTTCTCAACCCTAGTTATAGTGTGCAATTGTAGATCATGAAACTATAGCATGCAATTGTAGATCATGAAACTATAGCATGCAATTGTATTTCATGAAACCCTAGTATGCAATTGTAGTTCATGAAACCCTAGTATGAAAGTCTCAATGAGATTGTAGTTCATGAAACCCTAGCATGTAATGGTAGTTCATGAAACCGTAGGTGTGTTTCTCTTTTCCATCTCATAACTTGTAAAGAGGTCATAAAACCTTACTTCCATCTCATAACTTTTCAACCCTATTTATAGCATGCAATTTGTAGTTCATGAAACTATAGCATGCAATTGTAGTTCATGAAACCCTAGTATGCAATTGTAGTTCATGAAACCCTAGTATGCAAGTCTCAACGAGATTGTATTTCATGAAACCCTAGCATGCAATGGTAGTTCATGAAACTATAGGTGTGTTTCTTTTTTCCATCTCATAACTTGTAAAGAGCTCATAAATCCATATTTCCATCTCATAACTTCTCAACCCTAGTTATAGCATGCAATTTGTAGTTCATGAAAGCCTAGTTGGTTTTGGATTTGTACATGTACATGTGTTTCTACTTCCATCTCATAGCTTTTAAAGAGGTCACAAAACCCTAGTTCCATATCATAACTTCTCAACAATAGTTATAGCATGCAATTGTAGTTCACAAAACCCTAGTTGGTTTTCAATTCGTACATGTACATGTGTTTCATCTCATAACTTCTCAACCCTAGTTATAGCATGCAATTGTAGTTCATGAAACCCTAGTATGCAAGTCTCAATGAGATTGTAGTTCATGAAACCCTAGCATGCATTAAGGTATCCACACTATAATTGTTTTCCTCATTAGGGTTTATAAACTCTAATCATCTTTCATGATAGAAGTACATGGCATTTCAGACAAGTCTAGCACCAGTTTCAACGTCAACATGTCTATCCTAGGATGATTCCTCAAACCCTAGGTCTTTTTCTATTACATCAACACAAGCACCAAGACCTCCATGGAAAATCAACTAAACTTAAAAAAATCTTCTTCTAAGAAAGGAATCAAAAGAAGCTCGAGACTTATCAAGTTAAGTTTTCTGTGGTCTTTCCCTAACCTCCATGTGTCACACAAGAACAAGACTGAAATATCACCAAAGACATTTGCTCTTTTCTTTGTATCTTCTACAGGGTTGGAACCCTAATTCTACCTCCTTTTCCTTGACAACAAGAGCTATAGATTCTGTAAGACAACCATCAATTCCTCTAGTATTATATCTCCTTCTCCAAGGTTTACTTACATATATAAACCCTAGTGTCCTTATTCATTTCCAAGTTTCATCATGTAATGCATTCCTCCTCTAGTTGTGTACCACATCTTCTTGTTCCCAATGCTCCTTGACATATGTGTCAGAGGTGGTTACAATGTTGCAATGCTTATCCTCAATATGTGTGCCAAGGTGGTTACTATGCTCATTTGTTCTCCTCAACATGTGTGTGAAGGTGGTCACTATGGTCCAATATTTAACTTATATTCATCCTAATATCACAAGGAAACCCAACAAAATAAACCCTAGTCCAAGTGTACGTTAACACCATGAAGTTACATCCCTTTAGGGCACTCTTTCCAAGCATATAACATATCTAGAACCTATTATTACAACAAATTACAACATCAAAAAATCTGTTGAGCAAAACCCTAGTTTATGAAACCGATGCACAGTGGAGTCACTAGGCCATGCAAATGCAGTGGAGAGGGACCCCTAAAGGTAATGGCATTCCAGGAGACCAACGAAGTCGATGGCTCATCGATTCGACCTCCGATTGTCAAGTTGCAAGTCACATGAAAATGTCGTTCAGGGACACTTGGTCACTCTCAGTCTAGGAGCGAAAAAACAAACGGAGCAGCAAGATTGCATGTCGTTGGATCCAACAGGTGTGTATGGCCAATGCCAACATGGGAACACCACCAAGACTAGCAAGAATGATGGTTTTTTAGAGTTTACCCACCAATGCGAGAGTTGCATTGAAGGAAACTTAGCAAAACCCTAGTTTATGAAACCGATGCACAGTGGAGTCAATGGCCCATGAAAACCCAATGGAGAGGGCCCACTAGAGCTAATGGCATTCCAAGAGACCAACGGAGTCGATGAATTGTCGATCCGACCTACGGTTGTTGAGTTATGTCGAGTTGCAAGTTGCAGAAAATGTCGTTCAGGGACAATTGGTCACTCTCGGTCTGGGAGCAAAAAACCAAACGAAGCAGCAAGATTGCATGTCGTTGGCTCTGACAGGTATGTATGGCCAATTTCAACATGGGAACACCACCAAGACTAGCATGGAGGAGGTTTTTTTAGAGTTGACCCACCAGTGCGAGAGTTGCATTGAAGGAAACTAAGCAAAACCCTAGTTTACGAAACCGATGCACAGTGGAGTCACTGGGCCATGAAAACATGGTGGAGAGAGGCCCATTAGAGGTAATGGCATGCTAGGATACCAACAGATTTGATGTCTCATCGATCTGACTTATGGTTTTTGAGTTATGTCGAGTTGCAAGTCGCATGAAAATGCTACTCTGGGACACTTGGTCACTCTCGGTCAAGGAGCGGAAAACAAAATGGAGCAACAAGATTGCATGCCATTGGATCTGACAAGTGTGTATGGCCAATGCCAACATGGGAACACGGCCAAGACTGGCATGGAGGAGGGTTTTTCAAAGTTGATGCACCAGTGCGAGAGTTTCATTGAAGGAAACTGAGCAAAACCCTAGTTTACGAAACCGATGCACAGTGGAGTCATTGGCCCATGAAAACATGGTGGAGAGGGCCCACTAAATGTAATGGCATGCCAGGAGACCAACGGATTTGATGGCTCATCGATATGACCTACGGTTTCCGAGTTATGTCGAGTTTCAAGTCATATGAAAATGTCGTTCAGGGACACTTGGTCACTCTCGGTCCGGGAGAAAAAAAAATAGAGTAGCATGATTGCATGCCATTAGCTTGGATAGGTGTGTATGGCCAATGTTGACATGGGAACACCACCAATATTGGCACAGAGGAGGATTTTTCAAACTTGGCCCACCAGTGCGAGAGTTGCATTAAAGGAAACTAAGCAAAACCCTAGTTTACGAAACCGATTCACAGTGGAGTCATTGGCCCATGAAAACGTAGTGGAGAGGGCCCACTAGAGGTAATGACATGTTAGGATACTAATGGAGTCAAAGTCTTGTCGATTCGACCTACGGTTTCCGATTTATGTCGAGTTGCAAGTCGCATGAAAATGTCATTCAGGGACACTTGGACACTCTCGGTCCGGGAGCGAAAAAACAAAAAAAGCAGCAAGATTGCATGTCGTTGGATCTGATAGGTGTGTATGGCCAATACCGACATGGGAACACCACCAAGACTGGCACAGAGAAGGGTTTTTCAGAGTTGACCCACCAGTGTGAGAGTTGCATTGAAGGAAACTGAGAAAAACCCTAGTTTACGAAATCGATGCAAAGTGGAGTCATTGGCCCATGAAACCAATCACTCATGGAACTAGCATCCAAGTGGAGTGTAAGCATAATTACCCAATCTCATTCAATATAGCCAACTAGATCCTCTCTATTGCTAATTTCCTCCATCAATCTCTCGTGTTCTGAATGAGGCAAGAAGTAACGTACCTTGGTTGAGTTCTTCCTTGACATTGTCTGTAGATGGATGTTCATGCCAAAAATCAAGTTTGTGAAGTGATAGACCACAGAACCTGGTCTGTAATCCATGAATACATGCCCACTAGTTATTCTTGATTTCCCATCTAGTGTAAGATATTCACTCTCAACCACCATCAAGCCAATAGGAAATTCATTTCCTTCATCATCAATCAATGATTAGTTTAGGATTTGCTTACCTCGTATGCATCGTGCCAACCAATAATCCGTGCCCCATTCATTGTTTATCGGGGCAACAACTACATATATGTGTCCTGGTTGTACAAGATCTAAGATATGGTCGTAATCTGTTGAAATCGTTGACTGACACTCCTCTAAGTGGGTTGTTTCACCGACTACATGTGGTACTGCAAGTGACACATGATCCCAATCATCAACCCAATCCATGCATTCACATTCATCCCATTCACCACTACTACAAGGGCTGTAAAAGCAAGCAATTTTCTACGTCCATATTTCAAATAGGGGGTTGTTTGAGCTTCGAACCGAATGAAATCCACATGTTCCTTGTACTGTGTTGCAACTATAAGAACGTGATCGATCTATGTCAACCAAATGCCAAAAATTCCTGACTAGACTTCTTACCACTAAAGTTCGGTCTGACATTGTTGCTGAGCACCATTGAACTATGGATTCTACATCTTTGATATGGGGGTTTCTAGTAAACCTCATCTCCTCCCTTCGTAGTGCAGTTTTGTATGCATGCACTGGCCTCGCCATGCTCACCTTTGTCATTCTCAGTCTTAAAGTAGTTCCATATATGCAGCACATTATAATTCTTATGTAACATACTCATCCATTGGAAGACTCAGGAATTTTTTAACTGGCCCACATAACCATCTAACCATATCCAATGCTGATCCATCTATATATCTCCCTCCTTTAGCTGATCATAGAAAATTTGAAAGCAATTTTGCACATAATGCAGATC
This sequence comes from Pseudotsuga menziesii, assembly GCA_001517045.1. Lineage (NCBI taxonomy): Eukaryota > Viridiplantae > Streptophyta > Pinopsida > Pinales > Pinaceae > Pseudotsuga > Pseudotsuga menziesii. The sequence goes on from LPNX010644962.1 coordinate 55,347, forward strand.
ATGGCATCTATCATCACTTATGTAAAAGTTTGTCTCCTTCTATATTATCCTATTGTTAACACTGCTCTCAGGGCCATGCCTATATGTAATATGTACCATGACGCTGACTTGGTCAGAATGGTAGTATTGACTCTAAATTTCATTTTGTGGCTGAGGGGTGAAGTTTTCTGCAAAATCCACAATTGACAATATGGTCCCAACGGGAAAGTTGTCCCTACATTTTCTGTACTGCTCATCCTTACATCGCCATACGTGCACATGTTGAACATACTGCTCATTTTTCTTGTAGAACTCCATCAAAAAATCACATACCCGTACCTGTTTCCATGAAAACTAGGGTCGTATTAGAATGTGACCTCATCACTTCCATGAATGCAACAGTTCAAAAGAGAAAACCCACTACACTTAGAACAATTCCCATATAAACATGACTTTCAATAGTATTTTTGTCCTTCATGCTTTGGACACATGATGCTGGCGATAAAATCTCCCGATGCATTTGGTGGTATTACGGATTCATTGCATCCCTACTCAAGGTTAGTATGCAAATCACAAAATATATGTTTATACGTGTCAAAAAAATATTCATATTATACATGGTATCTACAACAGCATGTGTTTCGATCAATGCATATATGAACGTACCATGGTTTACATTTCTCAAATGACCTTTGGCCCAGGTTCAATTGTGTGTGGTCATTCTTGAATCTCTCATAGAGTTCAGTCTGTGTTGTGTCAAGGAAGTGTTTGACGTGGGGTTCATGTTCAATAGAACCTTTTCTCAGCTTTAGCACATCTCTTTGATTAGATGAAGGTCTGGTATGATCATGCCAAAACGTTTGTACTAATTCCTTGACAGCATCAATTAGCTTCATATCTCGATGAGGCAACCTGCCGAAAAAAGCCCAACAATCTTTTCCACCTGGAATCTACAGATTTTCTCTTATAATAGAGTACTTTTGAGCAGTTTTTCTATTTAATTTAAGTATCTAAGAATTGTGTGAAAGGAGGCAACATTGCCATGTGGAATTTCTTACAACTGATTCTGATAACACACGATGAGCCACACAAATATCTTTAGTACGGGATGTGTTCCCAATCGCATTAAAAGAAGATTGGATATTTCTAAAAATATGATTGTTAGCATCTGAACTTCTAGCCATCTTTATGCCCAAAATTCTCCTAACAACAACTAAACAATTTGACTTTAACAAACGTAGTAATAATTGACAATTACCTGCATCACCTTTGGATTCAAAATATTCCTTCATTAATTTGTTACATTTCCAATTGATAGTGTGTTTGGGAAACTTACCTTCAAGGCCTGACAGACAACTTCCATCCACATGGATACGTCTAGGTGTCCTTTTTCTTGCAGTAGACAGTCGAGGTATGGAAGGTGGACATGAGCTATGGATCCCAGGGCTTCTTTGTTGTCGTGAATATTTCACATGTCGATCCATATTGGGAGTGTGCTTGACATGGTTGTGGTCTTCTGGAAGAGATTACAAATTAATCATTGCTCCTAGGTTCGACGCTTCATACTCAACATCTCTCAATACACCTATGTCTTCAAAAGCTTCAACATGTCTCATTGATGGATTGTTGGTTGGAGACTGTGTTGATGTTGGAACTTGAGTTGGGTCCGTTGGACGCAACCATTTCACCATTGGTTCTAAAGTAGAGGTTGTTATGGCATTAACTCTGTTAGGATCAGACGCAGTATCAATGGAAATGTCTGGACCATGTCTCACTCTCTCCATTGCCAACCTGGCCTTTTCTCTTACCTCATTTTCCTTTTTAATGGGCATATTCCTTCTAGTTTTTCTTGCTATGTTACGTGAGTTGCCCATATCCAAAAGTTTCTTTATCAAAACTATGAGGTCTACCCCTGCATAAGAAGCAACAAATAAGGTATTAGTTCCATTATACATGATACATGACACGTTCCAACATAAATAACTAAATTACAGATATGTTAGTATGCTAATTATTGGCATTGATACATAATCGTTGATTAAAGGTTTCTCTTTATGTTTGGACTAAATTTTCATTTCTATACTCTATTTGAGTCAAGTAAAGATAGTCAAGTTTACAGGTATTACAGCTATAGGATTTTGACTTCCTTTGTGTTAAAAAAGTATTGGAATTCAAAAGAAGATGAGTGAAATGAGGAGGTTGCAAATCCCTCGAAAAAAAGAGAAATCATTGAGGTAGAGGCATCCTTGTCAAGCTCAAAGGCATGTTATGATAAATCTAGCATGAAGAGGAGAGCATGGACAAGTTGGTGAACTATTCAATATGGACCCTCTCCCATGATTGCTTCCAAGGTTTTTATACAAATTGAAGAGTCTCAATAGAGGACCTCATCTATGCCATCCTTGTGGGAAATTGAAAAATATTCATGTGCAAATGGTTATTGGTCTACATTGCATACTTCATCTTGTATAGAGAATATGGACAAATTGGTGAACTATTCAATATGGACCCTCTCCCATGATTACTTCAAATGTTTTTTTAAATTGAAGAGTCTCAAGATATAACTTCATCTATGCCATCATTGTGTAAAATCAAAATATATTCAGGTGCAAATGAGGAATAACTTGTGATGAGCTTAATTAAGTGGTGTCATAGTAGGAATAACTTGTGATGAGGACAACTCCAACAAATGAGGAGTGCTTCATAGAGTTAGAGACTTTGTTAGAGGAAAATACAAATCTAAACAAGGATATTATGGACATTACCTAATTAAAAAAATAGCTACAATGTGGTCTCTAGGTGATCAATGATTGGATAAACGTTACCCATATTTATAAACATTACTTTAAGAAAGTGAGAAGAATGTGTGATGGAAATAAATATTAGGACATACCTCATATAAAGGATAATTACATTATATAAAATTTTATAGTGATGATGATGTGGTTTTAGGCCATAGAGTTTTTCCATCAAAGACAATTTTCTAGAAGTAAATGTAGAAGGTTAAGATAAAAAGGACAAGATGTCGATGATCAAATCCATAATAATCTTGGGAGGAATAATTTGAAAATAATTACGATGATGAATTTAACTGAGTCGATTTCTCATGTATGAGAATCAGAGAACATGCATAAAGAGCAGGGATAATTTTAAGAACACCCCCGAAATTTGCATGTATAATAAATGGGCAAATATCCATAATATATTGGAAAAATTGAAGGCTATTTTATCAATAATATAATATGTTTATATATATATTTGGCTAATCTTTCATTCTATTATATAATCTTTTAAAATCATGGCGAATCTTTCACTAAAGTAAAATATACTGTAAAATATTGATGCATATTTCACTGAATTATAAAATGTTGTAAGAACTTGGAAAATATTTCATCAAATTATAAAATTTTATAATGTATTGACGAATCTTTTGCTAGGAAAACTCATCTTTTGATTCTAGGGATTATTAAGGTATTGCAATAGAAGAGCTTATACTAGAGCTCAAATTTGTCTACTCCTAGACCCTTAAATGAACAAAAGCATGAATGAGGAGAGGAGGGATTTTCTTATACATTTCACAAGTAGTATTGGGTGACTCACAACAGGCACTAACAAGAATAGAAAGCACATTAATGCATCATCATGCATATCATTATAACTATTATATTAAAGACAAGTTTTTCTTAGATAAACTGAGGAGTTGTTTGTATCATCCATGTCCTTGAAAATTTTGAAAGCATGCGAAATGTGGTAAAATTGTTTTCTCACCCTCATTGAAAAGTATAGATATCAAATAGCATAATGTCTACATTTGAGGTCAAACATGCCTTGTACATATTATATGCAATCATTATGGAAATGAACTATAGTGTTACAACTAAATCATATATTTATCATACATAAATAGATCCATTTATAGATGATGATAACAATTACACATCAAAACAACTTACCAAAAAGAATTGTAGTTCTGAATGGCCCTTACAAAAAACAAAATATCCTAAATTTAGGTTAGCAATAAAATTTACGAAATTTGCAATATGAATAAAAAATATACCAATCATGAATTTCTCAATACAAATAAAAGAATCTACCAGTATGATTTGGACAACTCTACAAGAAGACAACCAACATAATGACAATTCCACTATAGCCATTCCATTATAATCAGTGCGCATTCATTTCTATTACAGACATCCAAAGAATTAGCAATAAAAAACATAAAATATGAACATATACACTCTCATTAATGCCTTAGATCCAATAATAACTACAGAGCAAGATCCTAATAAAGGCACATTTTAAACAATTTTGTCAAATTCAGTTTGAATATATAAAAACTATGTGGCGTATCTCCATTAACAGTAACATTCACTAACAACGTATAAATTTCAATAGATAGTTTAAACATGAGAAGGCATAAAATAAATCATATCCTTTTATCTCTATAACACTTTCACAGGACCAATACTCCTAGGATAGAATAAAACCTTAATAACACTTAATGATCCCTAAGAATCTAAAGTTCCCTAGAATTCAACAAGCCTAAAAAAACATCCATAATAAAAAGCGTGATAAAAGGTAAATTTACAATATAATAATATATTGTAACTACCATGATAAAACATACCATGTTAATTATTGGATGAAAATCATGATGTGAGTTTGTATTCTTTGATAAATTGCATGTGTGACATGCCCCTTCAAGATTTGAACTTTCGAAAATGAAAATGTTATGTGAGGATTAAAATGTCGAGAAAACTAATAATGAAAATGGGAATCACATCAACCAAAACCTTCACCCTACAAGCACAATCCGATATGGGTCAACCATGAATCATTGTAGCCTTTAAAAAGAAAAAATTAGCCCCTGGTTTTCCCACCAATACTGGAAATCAAGGGTTGAAAGAAGGTATTACATGAAATTGACTAAAAATACAGGACAATGCAACCATATTCTTAAATTACAATGAAAATGGAGGGTGAAATTACCCTTGGGGGCCTTTGTTACTGAAAATTTGGGGATAAAGAGTGATTTCCCTAGATTTTATCTAGAAATTTGCGGCGAAAGATAGATTGGAGGGAGATTTTGCTAGGGTAAAAATATTTTTTTTCATTTTCCTCATTAATATACGGGAGGCTATTCACTTTGGATTTAATTTTTTGTAATAAATAGTGAGAGAATATATTTTAGCTGAAAAAAAACCCTTTCCATATAATAAAATAGCCCACTAAATTTTTGTAACCCCCTTAATATAGCCCATGGGCTATAAATAACCCCTAAAATTATCCATGATAAAGAGGGAGGTAAGATCTCTAGTTCGGAATACAAACAAGAAGAAAGGAAATTATCACTACATGAGACAAGATGGTTTTCAAATTGTGAGATGAGTATATGACTTAGAAATACCTTTTAAATTTGAATACACTGCTAGAAATGTTGAATCATAAAAATAATATATGGGAGAATACATTGTAAGTTTTTGTAGAGTATCCATTAGAGTTAGCCTAGTAAAGAACAATAAAGAGAATGTTGGGATCTATGTAGAACGTTTGAAGCTATACATTCCAAAAAAATTCATAATGATGGATATGCATTTGATGGATGATATTTAGTGTATCTATAAAGGTTGAGCAGATGTTATTTATAGGAAAACAAAACATGAAACAAGGGGAACCTAAAGGTGAATAACATCCATATGAAAACAAAATGTTGAAAGTAATATGAGGATGTGGAGGAAGACAAGTATGAGCATGAAGAGGACATGATTCACTACATTTCAAAGGACACAAAGGAGTACTATACCATGGGATGTGTTGTGGGAAAGTTAGAGAAAAGTTGAGTAGATAAGAAGGTTCCGATCGGAATTTCCAATTCTCATAGTGTTTTTTTTAATTTAAGTATAAGAATTATATTATAAAGAGAATAATGTTGTTGAATGTTACCATCAAAAGAAATTATCATGGAAACCAATAATCATGAACATTTTGAATATTCCTATTAGTGCACAAATTGAGATAATGAAATTCCCTAGCTAATTAAGGAAAGCATATCAATTTTGTTCACTATTTGTATTTAATTTACTTTTCCTTTGTTCATATTTCCCTTATATCTAGGACTTGGTATTAATGATTTCATATCAATATTTATTATTATTTTCAAATAATGATGAGTGTAGATATTACACTCATTTTGCATTCCCTTACCTTCTGACTCCCTTACCTTTCCTTCACATTGATCAACCCTCCATCCTCTACATTGATAAACCCTCCACCATTTACATATATTAACTTTCAACCCTCCATCACCTTGAGGACATATAAATTTCTAAAATGATAAGTGTGGAGCTCCTTCCTTTCACATTCATTTCTCACTCTGCATCCATCAGTTTTCCCACATTTTCATCCATTCCCTTTTCATTGTTACCTTTGCATACATTACTTTCATTGGTAATGTTGTGAATCGCTACTTCTATACTATATTCCATCTATTACATCACACATGCCTCTACATCTCAATATAATGTGGGACATAGACTACATGAACATGTTCCCTCCAACATTTTCATCAACCATTCCTTTTCATATTAGCACTCCTAATGTCAAACAAATAGTGTGAAGTGTTTGACATACCTTTGCATGTGTTCCATTCTCCACATTTCACATCAAGGAAAGAGATAAGAGATCATTGATGTAAGGACTTAGTTTATCTCCTTAGGTCCTTAAGTCCTAATTTAACTTTTGTTGTAAGTAATTGTAGCTAAATTGTACTTATAACTTAACAATTGAAAAACATTTCAGTTGTAACATAACAACAAACATAAGCTAACATAATAATTCTATTCAGTTATACATAATACTTAAGTAATAATAAATTTACAATTTTCTTAAATATAATAGGGAAGGGAACAAAATAAATACCTGTAAAAGTTATCCCCAAACCAAATCCTCCAACCTCCTTACTTTTCCTACCATAGTAAGACCAAACTAGAGTTTACCTCCCATCCATCTAGGAATAGTCTATATAACTCCCTTGCTTCAAGAAAACCCATAGGTTCCTTATCACTCCATGCCCAAAGCCACCAAGAACAACAATGGTATCCACAAGTAGTATCCAATCTATGAAATCCCCAAAAGTTATAGCTCTTTTATTTCCTCCAATAGTTTATTCTCACACAAAATAGTTTCCTCTCTCCAAAGTAATTTCCTCCCATCTCAAAGTAATTCCACCTTGTCCCAAAACAATTTTCCCTCCTTATTCACACTCTCTATTCCTCTTATCCTTCAAAGTACTTTTCTCAACCACCCCATTGAATACCCATAAATCTCCCTCTTCTTAGTTCTAGGAAAATATTAATTAAATAAATCAATCAAAGGAATTAACATATAATAACCATTAAATTGAAATTCAAAGTCATGCATATTTATGTAAGTGGCATCTCCAACAAAATATCTATGACAACCCACCACAGTTAATTTATCCACTAACCAATAATAAATGGTGTTGGATATTTATTAAACATTTACATGTATACATTCATGTTTTCCATACCATTAAATCAATTTGTGTACAATTAATAAACTAGTTTAATACTAATACTCCTAGTAGTGATAGTGTGCATGCATAGCGTATGTATGTGTAGCTAGAGCACAGCTAGAGTATACATATACTATGTATATATACTAATGATAAACAAGCATCGCCTCTAATGCATCATTCTTATGTGTTCCCGATCAATCATGTAGACAACAATTCAATTTAAAAACATCAACAATTTCACTAACTAGTTCACACTAATATAATACAAGCTACATAGTAAATCAAGTTTATCATGCATGAGTAAAACAAGGGTTTTCACATAAACATATAATGAAACTATTATAGCTAACTTTCTCAACATATTTAATTGCATGTTTCATATTTATAATTCACAACTATCTTCCACATCCCATCCATCCTCCATTTTAATATCTCAAAGCATCAACTATATATAGCTAACCCCCAATAAACCCCGTAAGTAGAAGTGATGACTACATTGACCAAGATTCCCTAACAGGAAACTACTAGTCATCATCACATGCCTTGGGGATCATGGATAAACATGGCCCTCCCATGACTTTGGGTTTCAAAGGATAATTAGTGGGTAGCACTTCCACCTCTCATGATAGAACTAGGGTCAACACCCTACACTGGAATAATATGATATTTTTTTTGTTCATAGGGATTCATCATGAATTAACTAGTTTGGGAAACCATGCACCTGCCCACACATCTTAGTAATGAAACCAATAATGATTCTAAGTACAATTATTCATAAGCATATCGTTCCTCTTTTGAGGTCCATGTCATAGACACCAATTTTGTGGCTTATTTATACATCTATCACTTATCCCATTTAGCTTGTGGATTAGTTACCAGATAGAAGATCTTGCATAATCTTATAACAATTTAAATATGATTAACATGTTATTAATCAATGAGGAATGTAAATAAGCTATATATTTATCATGTGCATGCTACTCATCTTTCTCTTCCAAATATAACATAAATTGGTATACACTTACTGCATATATTTATCTGACTTAGCATCCTAGAAGGCCTTCATACTATCTTCATTTGTGACACAATCAATAAAATTTATACATAAGGTCGTTACATCATTAGGTCCACAATATACACATAAATATTCTTCTTACTCTAGGTGAGATTAATAGATAGTACGTAAAGATCTACAACACAAGTCAATATGTAGCTCAATTATCTAATAAGAAATGAGGTATTACATACACGCACCCTTTAGGAAACTTCATCCCGAAGTTATGGCCAAATACCTAGTGCAATTAATAATAATTGAAGAAGCAATTAGCATGATCTTATTGGAGAATCTCAATAATACAATTAGGATTCTTAACAATTATAGCCAATTTCACCAAATCTCAACATCATGTTTTATTACCCTTTAACAATAACCATAACAATTATCACATCCTCTAATCATGTCTATACATCATGTATACAATATACCATCATAACATGCATATGTTTTTTCCACTTCACATGAAGGAATCAATGATATTACTTGGGCTAGTAGCTTATGATGCTCTTTTATTCAATTATAACTACCTAAAATATTTAGGGTTTTCCTACCTCACTTAGGATAAAAAGTTCAATGTTGTTCATTCCTAAGGTCATAAATAATTAGTTGCATAGTAACATTAAGAAAATTTGAATCCAAAACAACCAATGCTAATGTATCATTTACTAAATTAAGAGAATTATAAAAATTTAGAAGCTTTTTGTGACTGTATTTCTTAGGATACAACGTTGTCCATTACATTTATAGTTTTGGTTTGATTTGAATCTAACTCAATTGTAAGGGACTCTACTACGTGTTCAAGTTCTTATCTATTAATAATGTTATAATTAATCAAGTTCTTACTCTTAAAGTCATGAAAACATTCACTACATTGTAGTTATCGTACGAAATCCTCATATTATACATGAGTATTCAACACAGTATATTATATAACGAGAACTATATAAAAAGAATGAGAAATCGAGCCATTAAAACTCATATTTTTACACACACAAAAACAAAAACAACTCTTGAATTGAAAAGTGGGGCTACTAGTAGAACTTTTTTAGGTGGCTAAAATTACAACCTTTTTGAAACCTCAATTGGTGCACTTGCGATCAAAACCCTCAATCAATGCCCGAATCAAAAAGTGGTTCTCCTAGAATCGTCCTCTTTTTTTTAGGGGAGGGGGGTTAAAATTACACTTTGTTTGAAATAGTTTCCCTAGCAATTGACACCATTGCAACCAAAACTCTAAAATAAACCCCGGAACTAAATATTGGTAATACCATGGCACTCGTTTTTTCTTTCTAAGGTCAAAATTACATCTTATTTGAAATCATGGCCTTAATAGCTCGCACTTATGCATCAAAAATGTCAAAAAAACCCTTTGATCGAAAATATGTGCTACTAGTGACAACCATCTCTTCTCATGGGTTAAAATTGCAAGAATTAGAGGAAATTTCAACTCAAAATGGACCTCCTAAGGAAAACTAATAAAATAATATTTATTAATTTTTGAGGAAGTAAAGAAAAAAACTACTTTTTTGTTTGTATTTTTGACATATCTCCCTGTGTTTTTACTCAAATTTTGATTGGGAGAGCTCGTTGGATGCGGAATTAAATTTTGCATCCAATGAGTACCCACTCGCCATACTTTTGATGGATTGGGATACCCCAAAAACAAGAAATACTTGAAAAAATGTAATGATGATGTCATCATCACATTTTTTCGGGTATTTCTTGTTTTGGGGGTAGAAGGGTCCATCAAAAGTATGCCGAGTGGGTACTCGTTGGATGCAAAATTTAATTATGCATCCAACAAGGTCTCCCGATCGAAATTTGAGTTAAAACACAAGGAGATATGTTAAAAATAGTTTTTTATGATACCTATCCCCGACTTTATATCAAAAAATTGTTTAAGACCTATATGGTATTTCAAATTTAAATCAATTTCATTGGCTAACACATGATGACATGGACTTTGAATTAGAGTTAAAAGGCCCATTTTGAGTTGAAATTTCCTCTAATGCATTTTCGAAACATGACCCTCTTTAAAAAATTATTTTCAAAAAATGACTTTAAAAACAAAAATAAGATAATAAAAAATGAATAAAAAACATTATAAAAATGTAAAAATAAAACAAATATAAATGAAAATTTTATTTAACAAAAAAAATAAAAACCTAGAAAACACAAAAGAAAAAAAAAACTAATGAGAAAAATCATTAAAATACAAATAAATAAACATAAATTAAGTAAACATAAATTTGAAAATTATATATATATATAAATAAACAAATAAAATAAAACTTTGAAATTTATTAACAAATATACAAATCACAAAATCAAACCTTACAAATAACACAACAAATAATTTATATAAAAGTCAAAAACAAATATAAAGAAAAAAACATATATATATATATAACTAAAAAACAAAAAGACCAACATATATAAAACACAAATAACACACACACATATATATATCATTTCAAAAAACTAAGCTAACAAGAATGCACATGGGTAATTAGTAAGTGGGTAATGGTGGTAGAATTAAGGGAGGCCTGATTCCAAGAATCATGTTTCCCACTCGTTGCTCCACCCTTGGAGCAATAAGTGGGCAACGAAATTAGTGAAGCGGAGGGTGGGCCTTGTGATTCTCGGAATTGCGTCACTCTCAACCCCACCCCCATTACCCACTGAATACTTACCCATATGCATTTTCGTTATGTTAGTTTTGATTTTGATATGTTTTTTTTTATAAATTTGTATTTATTTTGTTATATATCTATATATCATTTTGTCTTTTTTTTAAATGGTGGTTCACTATAGAGGGATACACCCATTGGGAGAAATGCCAACACCTACTTTTTTGGAGAATCAAGGTATGACCAGAATTACATAATCGAGCCAATCATTACATAATCAAAGTCACTCCCAAGGAGGAAGTGTCAAAAGGAAAGATTTGAACCCAAGTGAGGAGGATAACAACATTCCTTCCACCTAATCTACACTCAATTGATTTTATCTTGTATTTTGTTATATATATATATATATATGTGTGTGTGTGTGTGTGTGTGTGTGTGTGTTGTGTGTGTGTGTGTATGTATGTATGTATGTATGTATGTATGTATGTATGTATGTATATATAATTCGTTCAATTTATTATCATCATAATAGAGAATTACAATCTGAATCCATCAGACAAGGACAGAACCTTAGCCTCTACCTAGTCCTTCCCAAAAAAACTTGACCAAAAAGTCACCCTAGAAACCCTTACAATAGCATTCTCCATAGGACTCAGATGCATAAAGTTTCTCAAAAACATACGACACCGTTATCTAATAATTTCAACAAAACCTTTTGAACTTACTATGGGGTGGTGCCTACAGACTACTAAAACCAGGTTTACACCCAATTTGAAAATGCATGCATGCAAATGCTTATCCATAACATACCTTGGAGTCATCGTACTTGACCACTTCAAAGCAAGAGATAAGGCTGATCCAAAAATCTGCCTTGGCGAGGTCCCTCCTCCATGGATTTCGGAATCGTCACCATAGGCGGAGCTAGAGGAACCAGCACCCTGAGGATCTTCATGAGCATGTCCACCTTAATATTCATCTAGTTGATATCAATAGTGTCTTATGCTTGCCATTGGTCCATTCATCCAGCCATTTCATCCATTGCTTATTTGTCCCATACTGCCCATCCGACAAGGTTCTTCATGACCCAAATTAAGGTCACCGTCTTGTCGTATAGACTGGCCCTTCCTATAGAGTGCTCAAGGTCCAGTATCCACTCCTCTGCCTTTTAACATTCTTCCTAAATAATTTCCCTATCAAAATAATCCCACCACCTTTTTTCAAAGTCATTGAATATTTGTTGAATTTCGTTGGGGAGCTCGAGCTCATACATCCTTGCTTCCCACAGAGCCTTTTGTTGAGATCATGAACCCCTTCTTGTCTACTCCTCTTGATTGACCGAGCACTTCCCTTTCCCTTTTCAGTCATCCATAATCTCGTTGCGCCACTTACACAAAACCTTTATAGAATACGATACCTTCCTCATTCCAGAGACTCTTGCTATAGAAACAATGTAATACAGACAGATATTGTAGCAATTATCGTCACCCTTTGCCTCTCTAAATAGCACTTTCCTAATTAGGGACATCATTTTAGCACTGAAAACCATGATGTCATGGGTATGGTCCTTAGTTCAGGTCACATAATTCTCACAGAAACCATATTTACCTACATTGCCACTCGAGCTGCTAATCCCTCGAAAATATGGTCATTGGGCGTTGGCTTGAGGTCAAATTAAATATCACATGCTCTTCACATGGCCACCCACCCATCCACTAATAATATGCATGCCAAGATTAGATATATGGATCCGCTCAGTGTCCCTCCAAGCTCATCTCATGATTACCTTGCATGTCTTGAGTTGTGATATTTACACAGTTAGCACAACCAGTCTCATCACTCACCTCACTCCACTCTTTGGCTTTGACATCTCGACGTGTTTTCATTCCTACATTTTCCAGTTGGTCAACCACCTTGTTCCCTTGACACCAAACATGACTAAAGATAGCTGTCGACCCCTCGCGTAGAACCCCATGGAGTTTCTCCACCCTTCCTTCCAAGGGGCCACGACCGCGCCACCTTAGCACTATGCATACCATTTTGGAGCTTAATTGTCATTTGAATAACTACCTACGAGTCACCTTCAATGATAATTGGAATCCAACCGTTTTCCTTAAGCCTTACGATACCTTACAAGAGGCCTTCTATCTCGGCCACATTATTGGTCTCCCACCCAATGAAACCAAAGCTAAGTCCCATCATCTTTCCTCTGTTATCCCACACAATTGACCCGTAACTTGCCAAGTCGGGGTTTCCCTTTGATGCTCCACCAAAGTTAAGCTTCAAAATTCCCACAGGAGGAGGCTCTCATTTGACAACAATGGGTACCACTTTTTTGGTCTGATCATGTTTATGTCTGGCTGCGATGGACGTGTCAGGCCCCAATATTGAAAAATGAGGGATTTTTCCCCACTGGATTCCCAATCCGCATCGACCCAGGCTCCTACCTTTATGGTTTCCCTCATTCTGGTCGTGATGGTGTCCCAGACTTTGCTAAGAAAGTCGATTTTCCCTTGGAAGGTCCTTAAATTTCTCTCTCTCTAAACTTCCCATTCACAAAGTGGGGAAAAATATCCCATAATTGATTCAAGATGGGGTTTGTGAAGGGATTGTCGGTCCATTCAATAATTGTCATGTCCAGGTGTTGTCTTATCCAATCAAATCTCCAGAAAAATTATGCTCCATGATGCCAGATGGTCAAGGTGAACTTGTAGGTATGTAGGAGGTGGTTGGTGGTATCGTCTTATTAATCATAGAGGAAACACCAGTAAGGGCCTACCATACCTAGATTCATGATATTTTCACCTGTTAATATTCTATTTCTCATCACAAGCCAACTAAAGATAGTGATCTTGGGCCACAATTTCTTTTTCCACATATTTTCCCATTTTTTGTCTGTAGGTTGGATATCAGCTCCAACCAAGATATCGTGTGATTCTTTTGTTGTGAAGGAACCCTTTTGGCTATAACCCCATTGGATATTGTCACTCCCTATATAATGTCTTATATATCTATTGTCCAATGTTTCCTCCAGGTTTTCCACCTCCTCTCTTGGGCTGAAGCGTTCCCACCAATCCTTGGCATCCCATATTCAGAAGTCCTAATACTCTATCGAATTTTTCCATATATCACTTACCAAGACAAATCCTTGGGAAATACAAGCTTCCTTTGTCTGTTGGAAGTCCTTGTTGTGCCCAAGTGGGGGTAATTGTTTCCAGGATTCATCCCAAACTTGGGTTGTCTAGCCATTCAGAACTTCCCATAAGCTATGTTCTTGGACCAAACTCCTTCCTTGCCAATTCGTTCACCATATATGTGACCCTGGGATATCTTCTGAGAAATGGATGAGTTCTTTTCTATCCCAATCCTCTGCATATTTGATATGCCACACTTCCTCCCATGGTTCTCTATCATGGGCCACCCATATCCACCAGATTCTTGGACCCACTCACCACGCTATCCTTCTCAGGGTCTCTAAGACTTAAACCTCCATGGTGCTTGGGAGTACAGATCACTTCCTAGTTCACCAAGGCCCATTTCCATTTTTCATTGTTTCTACTCCATAGGAAATCCCTTGAATGTTCCTAATATTTTCAGGATCACTTTCTGGGATGCCAAGGTGGATAGAAGATAAGTCGGCATTGCCTGAAGGATAGATTTCACCAGCACCACTCTGCTAGCCAAATTGAGGGGCCTCAGGGTAAAATTCATCAGGTGTTTTTCATATTATTAAAAAGTTTCATCCATGATCCTTTCTTCACTAGTGAATTCACTGGATGTGTTCCTAGATATTTGGATGGAAGGGAGCTCTCCTAAAATCCCAGGATCCGACATATGTTTCTTATAGTAATCCTGAGCGTATTGAAGAAGAAAACCTAATATTTCTGACCATTAGTCTCCAACCCCGAGGATTTTCCAAAATCCAGCAAACATTTTGTAAACCTCCTGGCTTCTTGGATTGAAGGGTGACCCAATCAGCATCATGAATATGTTTCGAATGAATTTCTAAATTTTTGCAAGACCCATGGCATACAAAAGCAATTCACTGCACGGTATACACCTCAGCAGAACGGTGTTGCTGAAAGAGAGAACATAACCATTATGGAGATGGTGCATAGCATGATGGAAGCCAAGCATTTGTAAAATGAATATTGGGTTGAAGCAGTTGCAACTGTTGTATATATCATGAACCGATGTCCGACAAAGAGTGTGAAGAACAAAATTCCTCAAGAAGCATGGACAGGTATGAATCACAGTGTTTCTCATTTAAATTTTTTTGGTTGTGTTGCATATGCTCATGTTCCAAATGAGTTGAGAAAGAATATAGACAACAAGGGATAGAAATGCATTTTTGTTGGATATTCTGAAGACACAAAAGCATACAAGTTGTATGATCCTGTCACAAGGAAAGTGATCATCAGTTGAGATGTTCAATTTGTCAATAATGAATCATGGGATGGAACTGTTGAAACATAAATGTAAAGATTGTGTCCAATTTCGACAATGATGACATGACTGAGGAAGTGGTTCAAAAACCACATGTAAGTCAACCGGTTACAGCACTGTCAACTCCCATGACACTGTGGCATGGTTCATCACTAGGAACATCGACACAAGTTGCAACTCAAGCTACGACAACAAGCACACCAAGAGGACAACAGACTCCATCAAGCATTTCGTTGAGGTCGACATCGACAGAACCAGTGAAGACAAGAAGTCTATGTGGAATATATGAAGTAGGTACACCAAATTAATTCTCTCTCTTTGCATTATTTTATCCTATATATGATCCACTAACATTTTAGGAAGTTGTCGAAGAAGAAGTATGGGCACAACCCATGGATGAAGAAATAGAATGCATTGAGAAGAATCAAACATGGGAGCTAGTAGATGTACCAGAATATAAATATGTACTACGCGTTAAATGGATTTATAAAACAAAGCAAGATGTTGATGAAAATGTACAGAAGCACAAAGAAAGAATGGTCAGAATACTGTTCACATAGCATCTTGGCATAGACTTCAATGAAACTTTTGCACCTGCTGCACGCATGGATACAAACAGAACAGTCTTAACCATTGTTGCACAAAATATATGACATGTTTATCAAATGGATGTCAAGTTGGAATTTTTGAATGGCTTTCTAGAAGAGGCAGTATATGTGGAAAAACCACAAGGCTATGAAGTTCCAGGCTAAGATCATAAAGTGTACAGGCTAAAAAAGGCACCCTATGGTTTGAAGCAAACTCCTAGAGCTTGGTATAGTCGGATTGATTGCTATCTCACCAAAAATGGATTTCAAAGAAGTGAAAGTGAACCAATGTTGTACACCAAAAATGGATTTCAAAGAAGTGAAAGTTAACTTTGGCATAGAATATTTTAAAGCAGTCATGGAAAGTGAATTTGAAATTACTAATTTGGGGCTTATGAAATTTTTCCTGGGCATTGAAGTAAAGCAGTCTGAAAGTTGTATATTTATATCACAGTCGAAATATGAAAGTGCAGTTTTAAAAAGATTTAACATGTCTAATTTCAATACCACCCCAACACCAATAAGAATAGGTTTAAAATTGAGCAAGGATGATGATGGATCAACTGTAGATCCTATGCTGTTTAAAAGGCTGGTTCGCAGCCTTATGTATTTAACAGTAACAAGACCAGACATCATGTATGGAGTAAGTCTAATCTCAAGATTCATGGAGTAACCAAAATACTTACATTGGAAAGCAAGTAAAAGCATTTTGAGGTATGTAAGTGGCACAAAATACCTTAGCATTATGTATTCAACCTCAGAAAATTTTAAACTCATTGGATACACTAACAGTGAAAATGGAGGCAAAATAGATGACAGGAAGAGCACATCTGGGTACACATTTCATTTTGGTACATGTGTTGTTTCATGGGATTCAAAGAAACAACCCATGGTAACTCTGCCTTCAACAGAAGTAGAGTATGTTGCAGCTATAAGTACTGCATGTGAAGTTATCTAAATGCAAAGAATGTTAAAATGCCTGTCGTAGAACCAACAAGAACCAACAACCATTTTCTGTGACAGCAATTCAGCCATTGCATTATCAAAGAATCATGTGTTCTACAAGAGAACCAAGCACATCGACACAAGGTTTCATTTCATAAGAGAATTGGTGAACAACAAAGAAATTTGTTTAGAATTTTGCAGGTCTAAATATCAACTTGCAGACATCTTTACAAAACCATTGGCAAGGTATACATTTCAATATCTACATAGTTATCTTGGAATGACAATTTCTGCATAGTGAACTCTGTCATGCACAGAGCAAGTTTAAGCTCTGAAACATTTTGTAATTTTTTTTTGTGATCCCCATCTGCTCATAATTAAGGGGGAGTGTCAGAAATATTAATTACTCACATATTCAAATCTGATTTCAGCCGACTTTGCCAGAGACTGTATCAGTTCAGTCTATGTTAGATAGTCTGACAAGATGAAGAGTTCACGACTGTCATATATAAACCTATCGAATTAAATTTCTGAAGCTAAGTTTTTAGTTAGATAGTTATTGCAGTCTTTAATGTTAAGTCAGTAGATTTACGCAGGAGAAATTTTTAGTTTGCATATAAATAGAAGAAGAAGATTGTAAATCAAAGAGAGAATTCTGAGAAAATTCTAAGCAGAGAGTGAAGAGGATAGTGTCAAATCTCAATCTTCTGTGTGTTTGAAAATGTCAAGAGCCAAAGCTCTGTAAAAGGTGAAACATCTTTGTAAATTTTCAAGTTTGCATTTACGGCAAATAGTTCTCTATTATGTCCCAACATGTTATATAAATCAAATAGTTTATGGTTGAATACATGTTTATTTAGCCGCACATTCTCTCCAGAATTACTCGAGTAATTTTTGTTTACATTTATAGTTTGAGGGAAATATCAAAGAGTCCATAAACATTTCACCCAGTAAAAGTTCCAGGTTTTACGACAGAGTGGTCAACACAAGTCTTCTTAATGTTTGGTTATATGATTTTGTAATTCTGTCGAATTGTTTTTGTGTCGAGCTTTACTTCATGTTATCGGTCGGTGAAAAATATTTGTAATTTATTAAGTCCTTAGGCTAAGAAATATCCCTTGTAAAATTTGACTAAAAACAAACCGGTCGAAGTAAAATGTGTGGAAGTCAAGTAAGTCGGTAAAACCAACAATTAAGAACTTATCGAAGTAAAAGGAGTCAGGTCGAAAAGTCTGACCAAATTTAGTCATTAAAAATGTTGTTGAAATATTTTGGTAGACTTGTATAGTCGTAGTTAGACTAGTTTTACCTGACCAGAAAAGAAGAAGTCGAAGTCAACGTGAAATTTTTTGTGACTGAGCGGTAACTCAAGTTTAAACGACTCATTTTTTGTTAGTGACAATGTACCGTAGTACACTTACTCATTAATATATGAGGAGGAGGCCTTTTAACTTAGTGAAGGTTACCTAGTAATTGTTAGAGTACAAAAAAGGAGGGACAACCACAATTTGAAGGGTTAGGTTCCCTGAAATACAGGAGGCCCTATGTGATCAAGCAATAAATTTATCAATTGGATATGCCTTCACTTGTCCACAAGTTCATATCATTTATGTTCATAACTAGATTTGGTAACTAGAGATATACTAAAGAAATAGAAGCTCGCTCAAGACCTGGAAGGACCTTAGTCATCATAACAAGGGAATGAATGATCTTACTTACCTCCCAATACCTTATATCCCTTAAAGGGGTATTTTTTAGGGAAGATAATATACTTAAGACACTTAACAATTTTCATTTGTAATGACCCAAAATTCCTTTCAAGGATCACTACACCACGTGGAGATGGAAAAATCCACACTTAAAGGAGATAAAAATGAGGAAGAGTATGTGCAATAGATCAAGGAATTAAGAAACTTTAAGAGAAACATTTTATAATTATCTAATCTAGTAGTATTTAAGTCAACATCAAAGGCATAGGTGGTTTACTGAGTGGGTTGTTTATCCTGGACCAAAATATCGAGTTTCACTATAAGTTTCAATAGATTTGTCCTAGATGTCAAAGGTGGATTGCCACTTTCACCATCGAGCTTTCATCCACTCAACAAATCATGGAAAAAAAATGAAGGTTTGATACAAGAATCTAGGGTAATTGAGTTTAATACATTTGGTTTTGTCAAAAATCGAGAAATCCAACAAGATAACTTAAATATTCTCTTTATTTTCATTACATTATGAATTAGTTCTTATTACATGTATCGTACACTTACCATATCCCATGGAAAGCTTTAACAACACAATGATACAAAACAAACCACTATACCTTTATCTGTCTTACTTTCATGTTGTTATATCATAATGAAGTTATAAGAATGACCATCTTTCTTTTTAAGAAAAAATAATTATAGAAATATGATACACAATACAACTTCACACACATTCAAATAAACAACAAAAATATAGAATGTTGTTATATCATAATGAAGTTATAAGAATGACCATCTTTCTTTTTAAGAAAAAATAATTATAGAAATATGATACACAATACAACTTCACACACATTTAAATAAACAACAAAAATATAGAGTTTAATATTAAAGACTCGTACCCCAAAATAAGTTTGTAAAAACAAATCTAATATATAGTTTAATCCCCTAAATTATATCAACTAAATATTTACTATCCATGCTAAAAGGACCATGACAAAGACATGAAAAATATTACATCTAAGATCTAGCATGACAAATATATTGGCATTGAAGAGGGACAACATCCATTTCATTCATTCACTAAATTAAATTTAAGTCATTTAAGTTCATTTGTGCTAAAAGGTTGTGCTTGTTGCAGTAATGTATTTTATCAAACTTGCTCCAATTGCATTTACAAATGGAAGCACTACAAGCTTAACTTAAGATTTAAATGGAAAATTTCTTAAGTTTTGGTGTAGAATTACTAAGGTTATTTCGCAAAAAAAATAGTAGTAAAAAGGGTTCAATAGTCAAGAATAAAGATGATAAAAAGAGAATAAATTTTAATAAAATAAACAAAAGAGAGAAAAAATAATTAATTGGACAAGTGCACTTGGTAGTAAGTTCTTCCTTTCACAAATAGCACTAGAATAGGCAAATAATTTTTTCATGGCTCTATAATGTTGTAGTTAGCCATTAGAGGGGATTTGAGTTTCTTCATTATGTAAACACTTCTTAATGCACTCTAAACACCTTTATTGACCATGACATCCTCATGAATTTTTTCCTTATCATAAAAATATGCATGTTTAAGAAGTACTCATGAGTGTGTAAGGGTGTGTGCAAGAAGTTGAGGGACCTTTTAGATGCAACCTCACTTTTTAGGAACACGCTCATGTTACATAGAAAAAGAACGCGCTCCTCTTCCATAGCGCTTGGAATAGTAAATCCGAGCCTGACATGTCAGCAGACATGTAGGCTAGGTAACAATAATGCGCTCGCGTTATAGAACTACAAAACGCGTACGCGTTTTGTAGTTCTATAACGAGTGCGCGTTTTGTAAATTTAAAAAAAAAAATAAAAACACACAGTCCCCCACCCGAGAGTCATTTTCACCGAACAGTATCGCGAAAACGAGCGTGGAAGAG
>LPNX010644968.1:0-10792 GCA_001517045.1 Pseudotsuga menziesii
TGTACATACAAATTAGGGTTTTCAAATATAGAATAATCCAATAGCTCAATAAGCTTTATAAACAAGAATGAAATATATAGCTAACAAGGAAGTGACCTAAAGGCATACTTGATGATTTTAAGGCCCAACTCATAAAGAACTATCATAATCTGTGTATTGAATTTATGTTAAGGATTTGATTTAAAAGTTTTTAGGCCCAAAACAACTCTTTCTACATGACTTACATGACTTAAATGGGTTCACAATCATGGCACCCATTGTATTTGGTAGGATTTGAGAATATTAAACCCATTAAAGATGGTCTTAATGGTCCATCATGTTAATGCAAGGTAATGTAATAAAGAACTATCATAATCTGTGTATTGAATTTATGTTAAGGATTTGATTTAAAAGTTTTTAGGCCCAAAACAACTCTTTCTACATGACTTACATGACTTAAATGGGTTCACAATCATGGCACCCATTGTATTTGGTAGGATTTGAGAATATTAAACCCATTAAAGATGGTCTTAATGGTCCATCATGTTAATGCAAGGTAATGTAATGGTTGAAAGATATCATAACATCATTATATAGATTATATATAATTATGACACATAACACTTCCTTGAAGTATAGTGTATATAGATACCAAAATGCTATTTCCATTTTCCATATGTTACATTGTAGTAATATGTAACATTGTATTGTCTTTTAAAAAAGGTAGTATCCAAAGACAATCCAATATCCAGATATCTTTGGAACATGATCCTAAGATCCTTAAAGCATGATGCAATACCTAAATATCAAACATGATAAAACCACCATTGTAGCCCATAGATTAATCTTGTGTGATGCAGTAACAAACAACAGGGTAGCCCATTAATCTTGTGTGATGCAAGTAACAAACAAAAAAGAGAAACACTGAGAAGGAAAAGATGCAACATAAACAAGGATGCTGAAATAGGGTAAGAGAACGAGATAAACACACCAGAGCTGAATTATGACGTTTGAACAGCAACGTACGAAGAAAGCTACGCATACCTACATCAAAAGCTAAAGAAAAAGACACCCACTCGCAGGTTTTAAAAGTAGAGTTACAAGTTTTAACTATAAATATCTTATAATCACCCTCGGCTTCTCCATCCACTCGTTTTACATTCTATAAAAGTTCATTCCGCTTCATCACCAATTGATTCATTACTCTTTTTTCTTCTTGTATCTTCAATACCTGGTTTTAATCAATTAAGCTTTTAGCACAGCTCGGGACTTTCGTTATTGAGATAAATAAAGTTCGATGGATCTTGCTATGGACGTTTATATTGCACAAGACTATGCGAAAATCCGCCGCTGCCAGAGAAATACATCGAAGCAGAATCGAGATGGCCAGCGCTTTTCCCGCGTGAATGAATATATTACGGCCGTGGAGTACGAGAAACAAATCTTGCCACCAGACGATAAGAAGAATCTGTGCTCCTCTGCTGTGAATAAGATGGTTTCTACTTCTGCTAGTAGTGATCGTAGCAGCGACGTTGGAGTTTGCAGTATCTTCAAGGAGTACATACTTTTCAATTGTTTCACTCCATGAACTTGTCTCTTTTTAACCTACTGCAAATCTCAACGTTTTTATAACTGTACTCTTGTCTCTTTTTAACCTACTGCAAATCTCAACGTTTTTATAACTGTACTCAACAGTTTTTAGGTTCATATTGTATAGGCAGTACTCATAATTCATTCAGATCAGATAGGTCAGGAAGACTACTGTATCTACTCCATCTAAACATGTTATCCAGCGTGGTTGGATTAATGTAATGATAATCTCTTCATAATCTGAAATGATATTGGCATATACAGGAGCATTTCAAAAATGTTTATTTATGTTTTAGAGTTTCAAAAACATTTTTTTGCATATCAATGATTGATTTATATACATATGTTTTGATTTAATTTATTGATAGATGACCTTTCTCACATAGCCTCGACAATGCTGATTAGATAGGGAATACTGGATGTGTAATTAATACTAGTGAATTGTTAAAATGTTATGATATAAACTAAAAACTTGTATTCTTCAATAATAAAACAATGTAAGATTCATTGCCTCAATATAGAGCACTGTAAGGTTTCCTACCAAATACTCAAAATCCGCGTGCAGGATTGAAGATCGAGGTTATAGCTAAGTGACCAAGTTTTACTAAGCAATCGGTTGCATTTATTTCAGAATAGGGGTGTAGGGGTGGGATACCACATTTTTCAAATATTTAATAAATAAATGGTTAGATCAGAATGATCCTTCAATATTCTTAGTAATGTTTAAAGATCTACTTAGTAGTTGGCATGTTTGTAGATTTCAACAAGTTTAATATGATTTGGACAAGTCCAAACCTCGACACATTCCACATCTCTATATGCATCATCCACTCCATCATCTCGACACGACTATGACAAACTGTCTCTCAGTCTTGAAGTCATCTGTAACGGTTAAACTTCTGAACCGTTCTAACTTCTCTTAACGAACTTAACAGGTAGTCACCCAAGCCTCTCAACACTTTATATATGAATGTGCATTATTGTAATATAGAAGCAAGTAATAGAGCAATAATAAAACAACACAGGTTGGTTCGAATTCTTGCATTTTGTCTTTGTGTTTACTTTCTATCTATGTAGTGTATTTCTTGCTTTTGGTTATTTTAAAAAATACTAATGATTATTAAAATTTTAAAACCCTTCTTCAATCATACTCTGAAAATGCCTTGTTCTTTTTTTAGAATACTGATTCTCTATATTGCATGGGTACCTATACTGAGGGGTCGGGTACACAAACCCGTATTAGGTACATGTACCGGGTACTCAGGTACTTCAATGGTACGTCTCCAGCCGTCCCCAGCCATACCCAAATCCAACCTCACGTACCAGTTACTTCATGTATGAAAATATGGTACTCGCATGGATTTTGGTATGCCGTGCCACGTGTTTGGGTACTTGGACAATTTATCTTAGCTCGTCGTTCGAGGTAAATCAATTTTCAAATTTTGAAGTTCAAAATTAAAATAAATAAATAATAAAACACTAAAACACATGTTGTGTGGGCCCTTGCCCCTTACCTAAACCAACGCAACAGTGCATTTCTCACTGCTAGTGCACTGTGCTCACTACTTCAATGATGACGTGACATAGGACCTTAGTGATGCTAATGACATTGATCTTAAGGAAGCTGATGACATGGATTGAGGAAGCCAAATCAACTATCTTGTTCATGTTCAATGTTTATTGTTTTAAACTTTCTTTTTCATGTCTAAAAATGCATTTAGGCAAATTTTGGATGTAGTATGGCAATGAAGTTTGAACTCATGGTGTCATGGACATATAATATTTTAAGTTGTTAATTATATTAATATAACTTCAGTATTCCAGTTGATATCTACTATGAGTCTATGTCATATGATTTATCAAATTTATTATTTTATGTTTCAAATTTTCAATGTGAATGTTCATATGAATCATTGAATTTAGAAATATCAAATATGCATGTATGATGTGAGTGTGAAATGTTTCATTTTTATAAATTTTAACACACACACACACACACACACACACACACACACACACATGTCTACAGTACCCCCAATGTACCCAAGTACCCTATTTCAAAAAGTGGTGTCCCCTTACCAGTACCCATCCCCGTCTCCACGTTTCTTGGCAACTTAGCCGATTCTTCTTCTTAGCTTCAGTGGGGAAAGCAGGGGAGTGCCGATCTCTGCTTCATCAATACTTTAAACTTCACTTACTGCTCAAATCAACACTTATAGCACTGTAACAGCTGGTTCTTACAGCTGATAGATCTCTCAAAACTTAAATCAATTCCTACAAGACTGTAACAACTTGGATTTTACAACTAACAATACTATCTAGATGATGTTGTAGCTAGCTGTTACAGCTAACAATAATTTACATGACTGTTTCAGCTAGCTGTTACAACTGACAGTCACCTACAACACAGTAATGATTCACTTGCAGCTGACTATTTTAGCAACTTTCTAATAACCCCTACGTCCATAAACTTAACACAAGTATTCTACTTGATCGATAAACCACATTAACATAAATAAACTTTGATTTCTCCAATTGCTACAACAAACTAGCATAAAAAGTAAAACTGAGTTTTCTAACTAAAAAATAGAGTAAAAATAAAAACTACACAGTAAAATTCAGAGTTTCAACTCTGTGTATCAATCTATATCTCTGTATTTACTCAGTGTCTAAAACATGATTTCAAGCTAGTTATTTATAGAATTTTTAGCTAAGTCGGTCATTAACTGCTAATTGACCCTTTGCTATACAAAAACTAAATTCTATGCTTTACAAATTTGAAGACCGATAGAGTGGAAAACTATGATGCCTCTTCGGAACTTTGATGTGCTCTGCTGGCTCAATCAAAACGACTTTTCATATTTTAATAATCTAGTTTTTGTAAGACAGTGTGGTGGTGAGGCGGTGTGTCGGCTCTTCAAAATTCTGGCAGTTGCAATTCTGGGCAGTGATTCCTTTTCAAAACTTCGACGGTTAGTGATCTAAACGGTGTTGCCTCTTCAACGTTTTAGTGGGCTGGGTGGTGGAGTAATTAATCCGATTCCAACATTCTCTCCCTTAATTACTACACTCAAAAAACAAAATTTTGTAATACTAACTTTCTGTTACAGCTTACAAACTCCAATATTTTTCCTATGAAGCTCAAACAAATCTTTTCCCAAAGGTTTTATGAATAGGTCTAAAAATTGATTTTCTGATATGTAAAATTCCACACTGATTTCATTGTTGTTTATTAGTTCTCGAATAAAATGATACCTTGTATCAATAGTCTTACTTCTTTTATGAAAGGCATGATTTCTTGATAGTGCAATAGCTGATTTATTGTCATGGAATATTTGAGTTGGTTCATTTTGTTCATGCTGTAACTCATAAAGAGTTCTTCTCATCCATATAGTTTGACATGCAACTGTTGTTGCTGTAACATAATCTTCCTCAGCAAAGGATAATTTCACTATGGACTGCTTCTTTGATGCCCATGCTACTGATCACGATCCAAAAATGAACATATATCCATATGTGCTCTTTCTACCATCGATAGAACCTGCAAAGTCACTATCAGTATATCCAATCAATTTAAAAATTGAAGTTGATGTATACTAGATACCAAAATTTTCCCTTCCAACAATATATCTTAGAATCATCTTTCCAACTTGCTAGTGGGTATTCTTTGGAGATTCCATAAATCTCGAAATCAAACTTACTATAAACATTATGTCAGGTCGTGTTGCAGTTAAGTACATAAGACTTCCTACCAGTCTCTTATACAGCATTGGATCAACTTTTGACCCATCATCATCCTCACTCAGTTTTGTGCCAATTGCGAATGGAGTTACTGTTGGCTTACAATTCATCATTCTGAATATTTTTAATACATCATTTGCATACTTAGTTTGAATTACAAAAATACCATCTTCAGATTGTGGTACTTCAATACCAAGGAAATATTTCATCATTCCTAAATCAGTCATCTCAAATTCTATTTTCATGGATTTCTTGAACTCACTTACAGAAAGATCTCCAATGAAGATCAAATCATCCACATATAAACAAATAATCAGTATTTTATCTTCTTGGTTTACCTTTGTATACAACGGTGGATCACTTGGACTTCTGCTGAATCCTTCATTATTCAAATATTCATCAATTCAGCTATACCAAACTCTTGGTGCCTGCTTCAATCCATACTATGCTTTCTTTAATTTGTAGACCCTGTCTTCTTATCCATCAATTTCATATCCTGGAGGTTATCTCACATAAACCTCTTCTTCTAAATATCGATTTAAAAATGCAGACATTACATCCATTTGATGTACATACCATTTATTATGAGAAGCAATAGCTAATACCATCCTTACCGTATAAAGTCTGGCCACCGGTGCAAAGGTTTCATTATAATCAATTCCAGGTTGTTGACTAAACCGCTGAGCTACAAGTCTTTCTTTATATTTTTCAACATCACCATCAACATTTAACTTAGTTTTATAAATCCATTTGACACCAATACAATTTTTATCAACAGGCAAATCTACAGGATGCCAAGTATTATTTATTTCTATGGCATCAATTTATTCATCCATTGCTTTTATCCAAACATTCTTTTTAACATCCTCATCAAAATCTACAGGATCAGATGCTATAAATGCAAAATTTGAAACTTTATCTACTTCTTCATTTTGATCATACAATTCTCTTAAAATTCTAGTCTTTTGACCTCTTACTCTGTTTCTTAATGACGCTAATGTAGGATTTGATTCATTACTTACCTCTGATCCTGTTCCTTGCCGTCCACCAACATTTAATGGTTCTCCATGTTCATGAGTTTTGGGCGTTCCGAAAGGTGTCCTTATTGCTGGTGTAGACATATGTGGAGTTAACTGTCCTCCATGTATACCCTGTTCATCTTATTCATCTTCTGCGTGAGGTGTAACAATGTCCTCTTCAATCAATTTGTCAATGCTCCCATCCCATGATTCTTCT
This sequence comes from Pseudotsuga menziesii, assembly GCA_001517045.1. Classification (NCBI taxonomy): domain Eukaryota; kingdom Viridiplantae; phylum Streptophyta; class Pinopsida; order Pinales; family Pinaceae; genus Pseudotsuga; species Pseudotsuga menziesii. The sequence goes on from LPNX010644968.1 coordinate 6,547, forward strand.
TCCTTAAACACCACATCTCTGCTGATGACATACTACTTGGTGATGGGATTATAGAGTCCGTATGCTTTAGATTCTTCACTATATCCAACAAAAATACATTTATGACTTCTTTCATCTAACTTTCTCCTCATCTCTTCAGGTACATGCCAATAAGCTACACAACAAAAAATTATTAAATGAGATATGTTGCGACACTTACCACTCCATGCTTATTGGGGAACACGATCTTTCATGCTCTTTGTTGGACTTCTGTTTAGAATGTATACTGAACAAGTAACATCGTCTCCCCAATATTCATTTGAAAGATGCTTATCCTTCATCATACCACGTGCCATGTTCATAATGGTTCAATTCTTCCTTTCTACTACTCTGTTTTACTATGGAGTGTAGCGAGTAGTAAACTGTCTTTTAATTCCATAATATTGACAAAATTCCATAAATTCATTTGACATATACTCACCTCCTTTATTTGATATCAAGACTTTAATAAATCTGTTACTCTCTTTTTCAACCATAGCTTTAAAACTTTTAAACACATCAAAAGCTTGAGGTTTTTGTTTCAACAAATACACCCATTTTTTTTTTACTGTAATCATCAATGAAAGTCATAAAATAAACATTACTAGTCAAATAAAGTGTTTGCATCGGTTCACAAAAATATGTGTGTACCATCTCTAATGGTGCTTTTGCTCTATATAAGACTCCAGAAATAAATTTCTCTCTATGATGCTTTCCCAATATGGATCTCTCACATGAACCTGCTGGTTTCTCAAAACAGGGCAATCTTTTTACCACCTGCTTCTTCTGTATCAAATCTAAACCACCAAAATGTAAATGGCCATACCTCAAATGCCATAACCAGGATTGATCTAAACTCTTAGTTTTATAAGCATTTAAAGAGTTAGTCAACTCATTTTTCATAATCAGTGGAAACATTCTATTCTTTGTCATCTCTACTCTGCATATCAACTGTTTGCTTGGGTATTTATCATAAATAGAGAATACCTTGTTTTCAAAGAACACTATGTATTCTTTCTCCAACAATTGTCCAACACTTAATAAATTACACATTATACCAGGAACATAATAAACATAATGTATTGTTCTTCTTTTACCATTCTTCACATATACATCAATCACACCTTTACCATTAACTTTTACGTTACTGTCATTACCTAACTTCACTTCAGACCGAATGCTTGTTTGTAGACTTGAAAATAATTCCTTGTTTCCAGTCATGTGGTTGTTGCATGCGCTATCCAAGAACCATATATATTTTGAACTTTCCTGGGTGATGTTAGAAGTAAAAAACATAGGCTTCTTTTCATTTTTAGTCTCCTCTATAATGTGTGTAGACAACTTACTAGTATTTGCTTGCTTCTTCCAACACTTGTTAGGAAAATGCGAAAATTTCTTACAGTAAAAACATTGAACTTTAGATTTGTCATACCTTTTATTTCCTGGCTGCCATGTTCTGCTGCTACTCCCCCTTACGCTACGCATATTCTGCTGTAACTTCTCTTCAAACTCTGAATTATTTATGCTGTCACTATGATCAACACTTTGACCTCCTCTTCCTCTACTACTAGCTCTTCCTCCGGCTCTACCTCTAGTAACATGTAACTAAGATTTTAAAGCATTTTCTAATGGAATATCATCATACCTTTTCATTCTTGATTCATGAGCAATCAAGGAACCAGACAGCTCTTCAATGTGCATCTAACTGATATTTTTAAAATCTTCAATTAGAATAACCACTTCTTCAAACTTCTTTGGAAAACATCTCAACAATTTTCCAATCACACGTTGATCTGAGAGGTCTTCACCATACTGTCGTAGTTGGTTTACAACATTCATAACTTGTGTCATAAAATTATCAACAATCTCTCTTTCCTTCATCTTCAGATTCTCAAAATCCCTCCTCAAGTTTTGCAACTTAACATTATTCACCTTGGTCACACCTTGATAACACATTTCAAGAGTGTCCCAAAATTTCTTCGAAGACTCAATCAGCACTTGATATCTTTGGAAAAATGGATTCACTCAGGCCTTGTTGAATAAGACCAAGAGATTTATTATCATTCTTCCTATTTTATTTTAAGAAAACACGCTCAACATTTGATGTATCCAATTCAACAACTTAATTAGTTGGTCTTGGATACCTAATCGTAACAAACTCCCAAAGATCCTGATCACATAGGATAGTTCTCATTTTAATAAACCAAGTATCATAATTTCTTTTAGTCAACACAAGAATTTGTGGATGCACTACGCTGCTGTTAGTATCCATCTCAAATAAAATTACTCTTAAAAAACTTAACCAAGCTATGATGCCACTGTGGGGAAGGAAGGGGAGTGCCACTCTCTGCTTCAACAACACCTTAAACTTTACTTACATCTCAAATCAACACTTACAACACTGTAACAACTAGCTATTACAACTGACAGAGCTCTCAAAACTTAAATCAATTCCTACAGGACTATAACAACTTAGTTGTTACAACTAACAGTACTCTCGAGATGATGTTGTAGCTAGCTGTTACAACTAACAACAATCTACATGAATTTTTTAGTTAGCTGTTACAGCTGACAGTCACCTACATCACAGTAATGACTCAATTGCAGCTAACTATTTTAGCAACTTTCTAATAACCCTTGCGTCCATAAATTTAACACAAGTATTCTACTTGATCAATAAACCACATTAACATAAATGAACTATGATTTCTCCAACTATTACAACAAACTAACATAAAAAATAAAATTGAGTTTTCTAACTCAAAAACAGAGTAAAAGTAAAAACTACATAGTAAAATTTAGAGTTTCAACTCTGTGTATCAATCTCTATCTACGTATATTTCTCATTGTCTAAGACATGATTACAAGCTAGGTATTTATAGCATTTTTAGCTAAGTCGGTCATTAACTGCTAATTGACCCTTCACTATACAAAAAAAAAATTCTCTGCTTTACAAATTTGTAGACTGACAGAGTGGAAAACTGTGATGCCTCTTCAGAACTTTGATGTGCTTTGCTAGCTCAATCAAAATGGATTTTCATATTTTCATAATCTGGTTTCTGCCAGACAGTGTGACGGTGAGGCGGTGTGTTGGCTCTTCAAAATTATGGCATTTGCAATTCTTGGTGGTGATGCCTTTTCAGAACTCCGACGGTTAGTGATCTAAACAGTGTTACCTCTTCAATGTTTCAGCGGGCTGGGTGGTGGAGTAATTAATCCGATTCCAACATTCTCCCCCTTAATTACTACACTAAAAAAACAAAATTTTGTAATACTAACTTTCTTTTACAACTTACAAAATCAAATATTTTTCCTATGAAGCTCAAACAAATCTTTTCCCAAAGGTTTTGTAAATAGGTTTGCAAACTGATTTTATGATCTGCGAAATTCCACACTAATTTCATTGTTGTTTATTAGTTCTCAGATAAAATGATACCTTGTATCAATATGCTTACTTCTTTTATGAAAGACATGATTTCTTGATAGTGTAATAGCTTATTTATTTTCGCATAAGATTTAAGTTGGTTCATTTTGTTCATGTTGTAACTCAGAAAGAGTTCTTCTCATCCATACAGTTTGACATGCAGCTGCTATTGTTGCAACATACTCTGCCTTAGCAGAGGATATTGTTAGTGTGGACTACTTCTTTGATGCCCATGATACTGATCCTGATCCAAAACTGAACACATATCAAGATGTGTTCTTTCTATCATCGATAGAACCTGCAAAATCATTGTCAGTATATCCAATCAATTTAAAATTTTGGATGTCCCCGATAAGTAGTGAAAAGCATAATAGCATAATTCAAGTAAGAATACCGATACATATATGATTCAATAGGAAAAAATATAAGACTTCTTATAATAAAGACTTTTAAGGATTCACATATAATTAATGAATGCTTGAATGTATTACTAAGTGTGAATTTGAATGGTATTTACATTTTATAGTGTTTAAATAATTATTATTTTTAATTGGTTTTCAAAATTTAATTATTACACATTTCCATACACAAAAGGACAATAGGGTCAACTTATGGTACTATGGTGAAAATACATGACTTGAACCAAATTTTCCTCTGTGTAGGCTACAACTTACCAAGCTACCACCACTTCAATGTTCAAATATCAATGTTAAATTCTTAGTAAGTTAGCTCTATCACTATGTCATGTTAATTTTGTCATGTTCGTTGGCCACATGAATACATATTTAGATTGAATTGCATTGA
>LPNX010644968.1:15003-31197 GCA_001517045.1 Pseudotsuga menziesii
TAAAGTTTTCAGAGCTGTGAGAGTGAAGTATAAGGAAGAAAAAGAAAGGGCATGGATTTTCTTGCTTTCATGATAGAAAGGGAATATGCATTGTGGTAGTGATAATGAAAATCCAACTTTATAAGTTGTCTATGGCACAAGGATGTGATTTTTATTTCTTACTTTGGGAGTTTGATGTAGAAGCATTGATTGATGCCCACATGTGTGCATTACCTTCCATACTATTAGATTAGGATTTCCCATTCAATAACTAGGTTTCATAGTGGAGGGATGGGCATATGACAAAGTAACCCACCAAGAAGCATCCACAATACATCTATCTCATCCATTTTGAGCCTTGCAATTAAGAGATCCACATAACTTATTGAGTTGAGTTGTCTTGGGGTGAGATCAACTAATTTTTGTCCCATAATTTCTCAATATTGGATTATTTTCCCTCATCTAGTGGTCCTCATTTCTCTAAGGTTTAATGCATGAATTTAAGCTTTCATTGTCACTATCATTTTATCTACCCTTCAAATCAATTAATTTAAGGGACAATTAATTTTATCTACCATTTGATGAACTATGGATGTATGTCATTATTTTTTTAAAGGTAATTATTGTTCTACTCATGGGACATTAAATTATTAATAGGGAAAACCTTATTCTAATTAATGAAACATTAATTGTTTGGGGTTGAAGAAATAGGAAGGGCCAAAATTATTTTATTTCGTTCAAGAGACAAGCGCATGAGGATATAATAGGAGAGGATAGGATAAGATAATTGAGTGTGAAGGTAGAAGAGAGATGAGTTTCAAGGGGAAAGTGAAGAGGATAAGAAAGATAACAAGGATAGAAGGCCAAAAGAAAGAATAATTGAAAAGAATAAATTTAGAGATTTAGAGAAAAATACAAAAATAAAGACCATACTGACATAACTCAAAATGGGATATTTGTAGTTGCTTTAGGGAAAAGTTTTGCTTTAGAATATATTGGGGAAATCATTGTTAAGTCCTAGCTAAGACTGAGATAAGTAAGTTGGGAATCTAATAATATAGGAATTGTAGGGACTTTCATCTTACTTGTAAATTTTAAGAAATTCGGTTTAGACCTCAGTGTAGATATTAAAATTTATGAACTTGAATGAAAGGGCCTATTGATCCCATACTTGGAATTCATGATTCTTTTGTCAAATGTATGCTTGGAATTCATAATTTAATTGTTGTACCACTGAATATTGTGTTTGGATTTCAATCTTGGAGATATGTTTTTTTACAAGTGTTTAAATTGTGTATTTACAACTATTGCCTCTATGGATTTCAATTCCTATTGTTATCTCTTGTATTGTTTGTTTATTGAGGGATCTTGAATTTCTATAGTAGTGGGTGTCATTGAAACTATACAGGGGATCGATATCCCTCGGTTTAGCAATTGGTGAAATGAAGCTTAATCTCTAATGTAGTAGTAGAAAATAATCACTTCTCCTTTGAGTTTCCACCCCTCGGAAATAAGATCCAACTAGTGTTTAAATGATTGATCTTACTTGTTTGAATTTCCAAGTATCCCATGATACAATATGTTCCCTCTCTTTATATGTTTATTTTAACACATATTTAATAAAAATACATTACTCACGCAGAACTTGGAGGTAATTATGCAATTTTTTTTTTCAAGTTCACTAACTTTGATTGGATGATGCACTTCTGAAAATTATAAATGATAATCTTGAGCATATTAGTGAAGTGTCAAAAACATTAGAATTCTAGTAGCACCTAATGCTTTAATAGAGAAATAATCATCATCTGGGATCCTAGTGAAAAAAGGATGACAATTTTTGGATAGTTTTTTCAACTTTTTTTTTGTCAATAAGAAGTACTCATTCTATTACTTAATTAAAGAAAAAAAGATACATAGTCGATTATGCTTCCCAAACATGGATTCAGGCGGAGATTGTGGGACCAAAAGAGTGTAATATATAGAAGAGTCCAAACCGAATATCTAAGCATAGTGTTAGCTTCCCAACCTTTATACATTGGAAGTCTCGCACCCCTAAAAAGGTTAAAGGAAAAAAATGTACTAAAGTAAACCACGCAAAAAGAAAAAGAGGGCAGAACATGTATCACTGAGTTAGGCCACTAGATATTCCTAGAGAATTAAGCTCCTCATTGGCTTTGCTAGTGCCAACCTCGTTGGTTTCCTTGTTGGCTTGCTGGAAAGGAGGTTCCGAGAGTTGGATGATATCTATCATGTGGAAAAGGCTTCATTCAACATATTCCTTGAAGGTACCGACGATAAGCTTCAATAAATCTCCAAAACTCTCCCTTTCTCTCATGGCTATGGAGAGAATGAACTTTAGACGCCAATAGTTTGAAATCACAACCTATGGTCCGATTCGAAGCCGAAACTCCCCAAATATTTCAGCTTCCATGGCCGCTATGGAGTCACAACTATGGTCTGGGGTTTCTTCACAAAAGAGGGCCTCTTAGTCGATCTTGTTCGTGTCCTTTCCATGAGAAGTCATGGCCAACAAAATGGGGAAATATCAAGCCAAGCCGAGGATTTCCTGGGATTTGGGATGCTGGGTAATGGAATTCCCATTCCCAGGCTTCACCGAGAAGATGTCCAAATGCACCAGACCAGCTTGAAATTACTGACAATGGAGACCAAGAGATGGGATTATGGACCTCTGCATGAGAATGCGGTGTTTCCTTTCTGCACCATGAAATACTTTCTCCCATTTCTTCCTATTATAGTGCCTTTAATGCAAGTGGAGAGTCCGTTGGTTCCTAAACCAGCTACATGACGACATGGCAAAGAGGCCGTGATGGTCTTCTTGGTACATGGGCCATGTGAGATTCACCATGGTGGAGCATCCCATTACAGAGTTTGCAGAATGAGGTCTTATTTTCATGCGCAAAATGTAATGTTGCCGACCCTCCGACTGGTGAAGAGGACGCTATCGATTTCTGCTATGTACCTGGGAAACTAGTCCCATGAACATACAATGATAAAATTTGAAATGCATTGAAGTAAAACAGGCATAGATGCATAATTATTCATCATACAGTGGAAGAAACTACATTCCACTCAAGAATTTAGCAGGTTCATTATTTTCATTAAACAATAAATACAATTGCAAATATGAAATAGACAAGAATACTTATCTTATGAGGAGGCTTGTCCCACAACCAGCTATGTCGCTGCAATGTTCCACCCAACCATAGGCCAGTGTGATCCTTAATCTCTCAGCAACACTGCCACCCTTGAGCTAGGCATGATTCCATAAGGAATAAGGAAACTAAGTAGGCTCATCCATAGCCAAAGATATGTCAAGACTTAGTCAAGCCAACACCGTTGGGTTTATTAGACCAAGAGTACACACCAACACATAACCAAGCCAACAAGTTGGTTTTATCAGGTTATCAGGAGATGGAAGCACCCTCTGCTAAGCTAGTGGGCTCACTGAAGAGCTAAGGATGCCTACACCAGAACTAGCTTGACTCCTAAGACATCCACACACACCTAACACAAGGAATCATTCCCTTCTCTGATGCACAGTCCCTCAGACCATGACTTCCCTTCCAGTGCTATTCAGGGGGTGTAGAGAAGAGAGCTATCCCTCTAGCTCTGTCTATGAGGCTCTTGTAAAGACTAGGTTTTTCAAGCAGACTCCTTTCCACTCCTACATAGTCAAAAGACCAATCCACTGTGCACACACAACAAAACGACTAGCCCTGGGATTGAAAGGAAAACACTACAGTCCCAAAACTGGAATGTCAAGAATGGTTAATGCACAACGCATACTGGGAAATTGACTCCCAAGTCATTTATGACCCTATCATGGCCAAAATGACCCAACACAATCTACAACAACACAAATCATGGGGGAAATACAACCACTAATCCTACGCCTGTGTAGAGGAGAGCCACAACCCAATCAGGAAGGGATGTAGACACAAACAAATTCCTAGTGTGAAGGGAATTTACCCACAGTAAAAATCATGGAAGGAAGAACACAACTTCCCACCTGAGGCGAGGAAAACCAAACGAGCACCTGTGTGAGGAAAAACTCCAAAACAGGAAAAATCATGAAGGTAAGGTCGCTTTTCCTGTTCTTTGCATGAGTGACAAAAATGAAGAAAAAAATGGGGTCATCCCCTCTTCCTGCCCACGTGAGGGTGAATGAGATCCTTGGTGGAGTGTGCGTGTGGGCAAGGACTGACATTCCTGCCACACACCACTTCCCATGCAATAACTGTCCCCAAGTAACTCCATAGTATTTAATTTGGTAGTTGAATGAGACAAGGAAAGGTTAGTAAGACAAAATATGGGTGGAAGCTAAATGGGTTTATCAATTGACATTTGGATTTTCCCCAATTGGCCCCAAAGGTTAAATAATTCCCCCTCCTTATCTTTAGGAAAAGCATGCCCTTTTCATTATGGTTGCATTAACAAAGCTGGTTGTGGGTATTTTTAATTAAAATGCATGTTTACATGATGCCAAAATTAATATGTGTTGGATAGCATGATATACCATCGGCACCGATTTTAATCGTCGGAACATAAAACAATTAAATAGATGGTGGTGCTTTTGCCTTTAGATCCACACCACGATTAATTACAATATATACATCATATACATTTAATGAAAACAGGTTCAAAATCGGGGCGTTACATTCCCCTCCCCCTTCAGCGGCACTGTCCTCAATGCTTTACAAAATTGAACAAAACGCTACACTGGTACTGCCTCAGTGCTCCACAGAATTGAACAAAAATGGATGTGCCAATCACATGGCATCCTCCAGCTCCCACTTAGCCTCTTTAGGACTGTAGTGCTCCCATTGCACCTTTAACTTCCCTATGGCTCGGTTCCGGAGCATTGTGACCTTCCTGTCGAGGATGCTCATTGGATCGATTTGGAACTCCCTCGGGTTCCACCTGAATCATATCCCAATTTATCACATGGTTAGGATCATGTACATATTTCTTAAGCAAAGAAACATGAAAAACATTATGAGCTCTAGTGCTAGCAGGAAACGCAAGTCTATATGCAACTGGCCCTATTCTTTCAAGCACTTCAAAGGACCCACAATATCTTGGTGATAGCTTGGCACAAATTCCAAGCTTCAAGGAACTCTTCTTTGCCCTCACTCTGAGGTAAACATGATCCCCAACACTGAACTCTCTGTTCACCCTATGCTTATTTGCATAGCTTTTATGTCTGTCTTGGGCTGCTTTCAGATTATGCCTAATCTTTACAACCTCCTGCTCCATCCCTTTGAGCAATTCGGGACCAAGCACAACCTTGTTCACTGGATTATCCCAAGTCACTGGTGTCCTACACCTTCAGCCATACAAAGCTTCATATGGACTCATCCCCAAGGATGCCTGCTATCCATTGTTATAAGCAAAATCTACCAAGTGTAGATAATCTTCCCACTTAGTTGGTTTATCCATCACATACATGCGAAGCATGTCTTCAAGCACTTGATTAACTTACTTTGTCTACCCATTAGTCTGAGGATGGTAGGCAGTGCTGAAGTTCAACTTTGTACCCAAATCTACAAACAACCCCTTCCGAAAATTGGAAGTGAACTTGACATCCCTATCAGAGACTATTGCCATAGGAAATCCATGCAATTTAAAAATCACCTTCATGAAGATCTTTACAATGTCATCAGTTTTATGCATAGGCTTAACAGGTATAAAATGTGTTGCCTTTGTCAAATTGTCCACCACAACCATGATAGAATCATGTTATCTCCAAGTCATTGGAAATCCTGTAATAAAATCCATGGAAATGACTTCCCATTTGCATTCTGGAACTGGAAAAGGCTGCAACAAACCTGCAAGGTGTTGATGCTCAACCTTTACCAGCTAACATTTCATGCACCTTGAAATATATTCAGCCATGCCCTTTTTCAATCTTGGCCAAAAGTAATGCTTTTTGGCTGTAGCAATTGTCTTCTGATATCCCGGGTGACCAGAATATGGAGCTTGATAGATCTCGTCCATAACAACTCTCCTCAACTCTACTACATTTGGAATATAAATTATGCCTTTATAAGTAAGAAGTCCATATTCTTCCAACTTATATCCCTCATACCCCTTCTCAAGACTTTGCTGCTACAATTTGTCCTTTACTTGTTCATATAATTCATCTCCAGCAGTATGATTAACAATCTGCTGTCTCAAATCTGATTGGAAAATACTAAGAGATGCCACATGAATTTCCTGCACCTTTCTGTTGAGCGCATCAGCTACCTTATTCTCTTTTCCCTTTATGTGCTTGATTTCAACATCAAACTCACATAAAAACTCCAGCCATCTCACTTGCATAGCATTTAGAGTAGGCTAATCAAACAAATACTTCAAACCACAATGGTCTGTCCTTAGCTCAAGTCTTATACCCATCAAGTAATGCCTCCACATCTTGAGAGAATGTACTATGGCTGCAAGTTTTAGTTCATGAGTGGCATGGTTTTTCTCATGTTCCTTCAACTTTATTGACTCGTAACATATCACGTGGTTGTCTTGCATAAGGACTCCTCCAAGCCCTTGTCCACATGCATCAATACACACCACAAAATCTTTCTCTGGATCTGCAACTTTCAATACTGGTGCACTCGTGAGAAGATTCTTCAACTATTGGAAGCTTCCTTCACACCTCGATGTCCATTCAAACCTTATCCCCTTCTTTTGCCAAGAAGTGATGGCATGTGCAACTTTGGAGAATCCTTCAATGAATCTCCTGTAGTATCCTGCAAGTCTCATAAAAGACCTTACATCTGTCACATTTCTTGGAGTAGGCCAATTCATAATGGCTTCAATCTTTTCAGGGTCCACAGATATACCCTCTTCTAAGATAATGTGACCCAAATACTGAATTCTATCTCAAAAGAAGTCACACTTGCTCAACTTTGCATACAGTTGATTCCCCCTAAGCAATCACAATTTCAGTCTCAAATGCTCTTCATGCTCTTCCTCATTCTTAGAATAGATAAGAATGTCATCAAGGAAAACAAGAACAAACTTGTCCAAATACCTGCTGAAGACATTGTTCATAAGGCACATAAATGTAGCTGTTGCATTTGTGAGACCAAATGGTACCACTACAAACTCATAATGTCCATACCTTGTTCTAAAGGTTGTCTTATGAATGTCTTCATCCTTGATTCTCACCTGATGGTAACCAGACCTCAAGTCAATCTTGGAAAACACCTTTTCTCCTCTCATTTGATCAAAGAGGTCATCAATTCTAGGCAATGGGTATTTATTCTTCCCAGTGACTTTGCTCAGCTGTCTGTAATCAATACACAACCTAAGTGTACCATCTTTCTTCTTTACAAATAGAACTGGTGCTCCCCAAGGAGACATGCTTGGACTGATATACTTCTTCTCCAACAACTCTTGGAGTTGCATATTTAGTTCTAACATTTATGGTGTACTCATTCTATAGGGTGTCTTAGACACTGGTGCTACTCCTGGCACAAGTTCAATTGTGAAATAAATGTCTCTCTTTGGAGGAAGCCCTAGAATCTCATCAGGAAACACATCTCTGAATTTCTTCCACACATGAAAGTCCTCCAACCTAGGAGTTTCATTCTCTGTTGCCTCCAAAATATGAGTTGCACACAACTGGAAACCTTTCCTATAGAACTTCTTCAACTGCATTCCTGAAATATTCCTCACATAAATCACCTTTGGAATAGCTCTTACGACTACTGGGTTCCCTTCTTCATCCATGCATTCGAAAGTCTTATTATAATAGTCAAGCTTTACCCTGTGAGGTTCCAACCAATCCATTCCAATGAGAACATCATAGGAACCAAGTGGTACAACATTCAGATCTACACAAGTGACCAATCCATTCATGACCAATGGACATTTCTCCACCACTTCACTAACCTTTCTCTTAGTTCCAGTGGCTAGCTGAACTAGCCAAGATTTTCTATGCTTTACTTTCTTAAAAGCACAAATATCCACTACTCTAGGAGTTATGTAACTATGAGTAGAACCAGGGTCAATCAAAATAGAAACAGATTGCTCAACAATCTTACCTGCAACTTCAACCACAGTTGACTGGTGATCTGCCTGGCGGTCCTCCAGTGCTGCATAAATCCTAGGGACGACCCTTGCTACTTGACCCACTGTTTCCACTTCTTTAATGTTGTAAGCTGGCCTTACACTCTTATTCTCGAGTGGACAATTCCTGCACATGTGGGTTCCTCCACATTTCCAACATTGGAGAGGTTCCATGTTCTGCTGTGGATCTCTTGGTTTCTCTCCCATCACTTTGGCTAGCTGCTTCTCAGCTTGTGATGGTCGCTTTTGCTGATTCTTGAAGTTAGAAGGTTTGAAACCTTTCTTCCTTTGGTCAGAATTCTCATTCTTCTTGTCCTTCCATGTCTTTTGGTAATCAGGTTTTCCTTTGCTTTGATCATAGCAATACTTATATTTCCTTATTGCTTCTTCAAGAGTTCTAGGTTCATAAAACTCAATTATGTCTTTGTAAGACTGAGGCAATCCACTTAGGAAACAATAGATCTTCACTTTTTCATCTTTGATGTACCTGACATACCTTAACAATTCCAATAACTTATTTGCATACTCTTCCATGGTCTGCTATCCCAATCTCAGCTCATGGAAGTCCTTAATTTTGTGATCATAATACCTGTTAGAGAGGTATTTCTGCTTGAAATACTTATTGAACTGTTTCCACTTAAGTCTCCTTTCACTGATCCTATTTACTTGCTTGAAGTGCTCCCACCAAATGGATTACCTTCCATTCAGATTGAATATGGAAACCCTTGTCTTCATGTTTCCCGAATAATCTTGAACTTGGAAGTAATTCTTTATCCCAAGAAGCCAATCTTTAGCCTCTTGTCCAATCTTTACCTCATTGTTGAATGTAGGAGGTTTAGCCTTCTTAAATTCATCTCAAGAGTGATCCCTGTGGCACCTCTTTCTCTTGCTCTTGTGAGAAGAAGAGCTTGAATCCCCACTAGATTCTTCTGAGTTAGATGCTCTACCAGCAGTCCTTCTTCTTCTTCTGGTACTGCTCTTACTACCTTCTGGTTTTACTGTACCCTATTCAGAGTCTATCTTTCTTTGCAAGTCTGTCAAACTCTGCAACATAGAAACATTTAACTGATGTTACTCTTCATGGGCTTTAATCAAGCTTCTCATCATTGGCTGCAATATCTGGCCGTGTCTCTTGGAATCTCTTTCCATTAGATTCTATGTCATGATTTCCAACTTGGACATTTTTCCCCATGGCATCGCATGCACGATCGTAGGAGTCCCGAGCATCATATCCATCATGGGTTCTCATGGCCGAACCACAACCTACCTTACCGAACTGCACTACCTGGAATACTGACCTTGAAGGCGACTATGATTCTTCAAAATGTGTTAGTAACACAATTGTTAGTTGCATATCATTTATACAAATCAGAATTACTTACCTTCTCTTGGAAAAATCATACAATGACAACTTTGCCCAAAACACAAAATTTTGTTCCTTAAAGAATGACTGTCTCAAGGGAACGACGGGGGTCAAGGGGGCTTGCCCCCTTGCAGTGGCAGGTCGAGGGCAGCACCCTCGTTTTTTTTTTTTGTAAATATCTGATTTTCACACAAAATGGCACATAATATCGTTGCCATTTTTCTCCTTTTCATCCCTATAAATCCACTGAAAAACTCTTGAAAATATGCTTTTTCGACTGAAAAAAATCCCACAAAAAAAAACGCATATTTTTCCATCTGATCGGATCCCTTCCCAACAAGTCATTCGATGTATTTAGTCACTTGTTGGAAACTCTTACGACATGTCAGCGGATCGATCTTCATTTATCTTCCGACTCTTAGCGGATCAATCTTACTCTATGTTCCGATGCCATATCGGGTTTATCTTCCTTTGTCATCTGACACCATATCGGGTCGATATTCCTCTTCCATCCGACACCATATCGGGTCGATCTTCCTCTGCCATCTGACACCATATCGAGTCGATCTTGCTCTGTCTTTCGATGCACATTGGGTCGATCTTCCTCCGTCTTCCGATGCACATCGGGTTGATCTTCCTTTGTCTTCTGACGCACATCGAAAAACTTATTTCAAGATTTCCCAAAGAGCTTCTCCCGAGAGACATCAGAAAATTTTTCTTGAGATTTCCTATACTTAGAATTTTTTTTGAATTTTTCTTCTCTTCACCCTCTTTCTGCCGCCACGTTGGCTCCCTTCATATTTTCTCATCCGACGTCATTAGCAACCCTTCGGCTAACTGAGCCGAGGTATCGATTGGCTTCAGCAAATGTCTTCCGACGATTTTGACACTTGAATTTTTTTTTCTCAAAAATTTCCTCTTTGATTGCCTTGTCGGCTGGGTCTTGGGTTGTTAGCTGATGTATCGGCTCAACCCAGCCGAGACCTTCGGCTCCACCTAGCCGATAACTTCGGCTCCTCCCAGCCGAGAACTTCGGCTCCTCCCAGCCGAGAACTTCGGTAGAATTTCAAACTTAGGAAATTTTCAAAATTTCTCTCTGCTGGGTTTCCCTGTCGGATGGACTCAGCTCAAGTCATCCAACGTATCGGATGGAATTCTGCCTAAGTCATTCGACGTATCAAATGGACTTCAGCCTAAGTCATCTGATATTTTCCATAGAATTTTTTTTGAAATTTTGAAATTCTCCCTATTTTCACATTTTTCCTCTGCTGGGTAGAGGGTAACCTTGCCTCTGTCACCACTTTCCATGGCCCATTTAGGCCCATGCTGCAATGAATCTACGATACCACACTGTAACATCCCTGATCCTCTGACTGGCGAAGAGGACGCTACCGATTTCTACTATCTACTCGAACAACTAGCCCCATGAACATACAATGACAAAAATTGAAATGCATTGAAGTAAAACATGCATAGATGCATAATTATTCATCATACAGTGGAAGCAACTACATTCCATTCAAGCATTTAGCATCTTCATCCTTTTCATTAAACAACAAATACAATTGCAGATAAGAAATAGACAAGAATACTTATCTTATGAGGAGGCTCGTCTCGCAATCAGCTATGTCGCTGCAACGTTCCACCCAACCATAGGCCAGTGTGCTCCTTAATCTCTCAGCAACACTGCCACCCCCGAGCTGGGCATGATTCACTAAGGAATAAGGAAACTAAGCAGGCTCATCCATTGCCAAAGATATGTTAAGACTCAGTCAATCCAACACCGTTGGGTTTATCAGACCAAGAGTACACAACAACACATAACCAAGCCAACAAGTTGGGTTTATCAGGTTATTAGGAGATGGAAGCACTTTCTGCTAAGCTAGTGGGATCACTGAAGAGCTAAGGATGCCTACACAAGAACTAGCTTGACTCCTAAGACATCCACACACACCCAACATAAGGAATCATTCCGTTCTCTACTGCACAGTCCCTCAGGCCATGAATTCCCTTCCAGTGCTATTCATGGGGTGTAGAGAAGAGAGCCATCCCTCTAGCTCTTTCTATGAGGCTCCTGTAAACATTAGGTTTTTCAAATAGACTCCTTTCCACTCCTACACAGTCCAAAGACCAATCCACTGTGCACACACAACAAAATGACCAGCCCTGGGATTGAAAGGAAAACACCACAGACCCAAAACCAGAATGACAAGAATGGTTAACGCATAGCCCAGACTAGGAAATTGACTCCCAATTCGTTTATGGCCCTATCGTGGCCAAACGACCCAACACAACCTACAACAACCCAAATCGTGGGGGAAAGACAACCACTAATCCTACGCCTGCATAGAGGAGAGCCACGACCCAAGAGGGAAGGGATGTAGACACAAACAGACTCCTGATGTGAAGGGAATTTACCCACAGTAAAAATCGTGGAAGGAAGAACATGACTTCCTGCATGAGGTGAGGAAAACCAAACGAGCACTTGCGTGAGGAAAAACTCCAAAACAGGCAAAATCATGAAGGTAAGTCCGCTCTTCCCATTCTTTGCGTGAGTGCCAAAAATGAAGAAAAAAATGGGGTCGTCCCCTCTTCCTACCCACGTGAGGGTGAATGAGCTCCGTGGTGGAGTGTGCATGTGCGCAAGGACTGATAGTCCTACTACACACCAGTGCCCATGCAATAACTATCCCCAACTAACTCCATAGTATTTAATTTGGTAGTTGAATGAGACAAGGAAAGGTGAGTAAGAAAAAAGATGCGTGACAACTAAATGGGTTTATCAATTGACATTTGGATTTTCCCCAATTGGCCCCAAAGGTTAAATAATTCCCCCTCCTTATCCTTAGGAAAATCATGCCCTTTTCATTATGGTTGCATTGACATAGCTGGTTGTGGGTATTTTTAATTAAAATGCACGTTTACATGATGCCAAAATTAATATGTGCCGGATAGCACGATATACCATCGGCAACGATTTTAATTGTCAGAACATAAAACAATTAAATCGATGGTGGGGCTTTTTCCTTTAGCTCCACACCACGATTAATTACAATATATACATCATATACATTTAATGCAAATGGGGTCAAAACCAGGGTGTTACACAAAACATCTCTCATTGCAGTTGAAAGGACCAAAGTAACCATTTTATGCTTGGGGGAACGTGGTGGAGGGGATGCCACTTGCCCTGGCACGTGCCCTATCTCCCTTGTTCCATCCGTCCTCTCCATTCTGAACACTCACATTCGAGAGATAGTTTCTTCAACTTAAACACAAACTATATTGACATTAACTTTTATGAAATTGGTTCTAAAATACTTTCTTGGTCATTTATAATTAAGAATACGAGAAACACAACGATGATTTCCTTCAATAGAAAACAATGTGTGTTTCAGTATAGTTTCCAAACATTTAGGAAGAACATGCCAATATTCATTTCTATGTTTATATTAAGACCATGATAAAACCCTTATATTGTTTTTAGAATTATGAACATGACTTATCTTGAGCCTATAATTTTTTTAAATACATTATAGATTCAAGAAGGTTATAATCTTCAATGCACATAAATATCATCACACAAGTTCACTACATAAAGTAAGAAATTGCTCGAAACCTCTTCCTTTGATGAATTTTGATATGCGTTCCTTGATAATAGAAAATAAATATGACTTTCTTCAACAGATGAATGAAGGTGTTAAAATTGTTTTTGATATTAGGATAGTGGTTGTATACAATGTCTCATTTGGATTCACATATGTAAGGTATTCAGTTGACTAATGCTTCATGTTAAAGAAATCATGTAATCATGTTGTAAAGATGTGTAATATTGGACACTATATGTTCATTTTCCACCCATTTGGTACCATTAAAAGTGAAAATCTCAAACTTGGTGGACATTTATTCCCTCTTTATATGTGAAACAAGGATAATCATGCCTACTTCCTTAAAACAAATCCATTTCCAAATAACTTGGTTGCACTAAGGATGAGAGACATAATTAATAGTGGGGTTCATTGATTCAAGATGCAAGGATTTATAATCTAAATAAATGTAGTTGGAAAAACAAAACATGTTCTTAAGGTTTACCACAATTTGTTGCTTCACAATATACTCTAGGATATGATCATCATTTTTTTTATACTAGGGGAATCGACAACTGGGGACCGGGATGGTACTCGCGTGACACGGGGTTCAGGGATCCATTCACGCTACCACTATACCCCTAGGTGCCCAAAAAAACCCTGCAAGCATGGGACACAGGTGAGCTCAGGTGTGATTTGAACTTGTGACCTCCTTTACAACATATCAAGCAAATCACCAATGAGCCACACCAGTGTGGGTCAAGATATGATCATCATTACTGGAATAAGAACCATAAAGATATTCCTTCATAAATACTTCACATTATTGAGGATGGTGGGATTCTCCCCTTGCATGGAAAACATGGCTAAAATCATGGAACCCAAACCTATTCCCATGATTCCAACAAAAAATAAAGTTCAAAGGTTCCGTGCTCTTCCTTTTGCACTAATGAAACTTATATATATATATATATATAGATGATGATAAATCCACCATTAATGATGGGATATTTGAAAAACTTGATACCAAAATGACACTTATAGATTCTCATGAGCATGGTCTTGGAAGATATCAATGTTAAAAAAAGAGTAGAAACAACATCAAAGTGTTGTTCCAAATGTTGAAATGGTGAGGAGATGGCCAACAATTTCCCATGGTTGTGAAGATAGTTTTGGAAGCACTACAACTTGTTTAAATATATATATATATAAAAGTAGAGTAAGATCATTAACGAATGAGTGTACATCCCTTTTCATTGTATTCTTCTTATATTTAAAAGTGCCAAGAATTAGTTATAGAGAGTGTTGGAAAAGAACACAACATGATAAATATTTGAGTGGAAGATTTTTGGGACCAAAATCTTGTGAATGGGGAGGTGATATATAAAATGTATTTGAATTCAATCATCATCCAAACATTAAAATTTTTTAATTTAAGGAAAGTTTGCAATTAAAAATCACCTTGAAGGTGAGAGAGTGAAAGGTGTCAATATGATGAAACACAAAACCTTCCTGGTCGGCATTTTGTGGTAGATCTATTAAATAGAATGCTTTCTTGATGGTGAAGAAGATGAAAAAAGAAGGTAGAATTGAATCCTGGGAAGAATAAGGGTAGAAATAGTAAACGAGAGCTCAAAGATTTAATTTACTCAAAGATGGAAGGGTAGGAATTTATTTAACCTATCCAATCATGAGCAAAAGATTATCCATGAGACAAATTCATCTGCAAAAAAACTACCAATGAGTAAGAATGCATTAGAATATCATTTGAGAGCGCATAGACCCCCCTAAACAACAATCAAATCAAAATGAATGTTGGTTTTCATGTTTGGGTTTCTAGGGTAAAAAAAAAACTTGTGTTACAGTGTGAATTTATTGCTATCTCCATGAGTACTTATTGCTTTCTTTAGTTATGGAATAATGTGTGTATTTCCATTAAATTAAATGCACATGCAGTAATTTTATTCACTATACTTGTTACTGGTTAAATTAATTCAGTTAACGGTTGTTGATTGCTTTCCAAAATAAGATGGAACATAATTATCCGTCTATGGGATCACCGGTTGCACATTATTTGTGAATGATTGAATTAAATCTATATGTTTCTTTTCCATTCAAAAACTTTCATTTCTAAATTGTTCAAAGTTATATTCCATTTATTACAATCAACAAGAATTTAACTACTATCCAATTTACTCTGGGCATGGTTTGCATTTAGGTAGGGGATTTTGTTCAATGCATTTACTGTGTCTAGAAGCTTCAGCATATTGTTCTTTGTTTATGCCTACGATTGTGTCCACAATTGGGAGGGTGGTTTGTTCTTCCTGCTATTTCGATCGTCTTTGTGAAGCCACAGTGTTTGAATCTCCATCGAGAGACCATTGACCTTGTTTGCTTAAGCTCGATGTTTGAATCTTTGTTGAGGGACCATCGACCTTGTTTGCTTGGCTTTGTTTGAGCTCGGCCTACTACGAAAGAGGTAAGACATTGACCAAGGTTTATTTAATTTGTAAAAAAAAAGTGGTGGCATCCAAACTTAAACATGTGCCTTTTTTTACTACATTTGCATTTTTCTTTGGTGTTGCATCCATTTACTTACGTTTGTATTAAGTCATTTACATGTATTTTTATCAATTTCTTATACCCTCATGCAATTTGCTCACACCGGGGACATTGCCACCTCGTGGCTCTTGTTAAATTTATGCACCCTTCATCAACTAAAGGACATGATTCTTATTTTAGGTGGGAGAACGTTTTTTCCTTATTAATAATATATATATATATATTTTAATAGTGAACATAGTACAAGGCCAACAACTTCAATTTGTTATAGCCCATATGTTTTCCTGATAATTGCATGTGGAAGTGCATGCATGTATATAGATGGTGTTGCTTACATGCGAAGGTGTTATCCATAAGTAAGTATTGGATTGCACATACTAGCATGTATTTTCCTAGTTGTAGGCTAATTTTACTATTGATTGTTGTAAATTAGGAAAACAAAACATAATACTAGACTGAAGGGACTAGAGTTTCACCAATAAAATTTTGAGGGAATATTTCTTATAAAAGAAACAATATTGAATGTTTTAATAAACTATTCCAATCATACGAAAATTATAAAGGATAATTAGCCACAAATTTGAGGATATAGCTCAATTGGGGTAAATCACTTCA
>LPNX010644968.1:31339-44563 GCA_001517045.1 Pseudotsuga menziesii
TTTACATATATCCCCGTGTTTTTACTCAAATTTCGATCAAGAGAGCTCGTTGGATGCGGAATTTAATTCCGCATCCAACGAGTACCCACTCGGCATACTTTTGGCGGACCCCACTACCCAAAAACAAGAAATACCTGAAAAACATGATGATGACATAAAAAAACTACTTTTTTGTTTGTATTTTCGCCATATCTCCCCGTGTTTTTACTCAAATTTCGATTGGGAGAGCTAGTTGGATGCGAAATTAAATTCCGCATCCAACGAGTACCCACTCGGCATACTTTTGACGGACCCCGCTACCCAAAAACAAGAAATAACTGAAAAACGTGATGATGATGTCATCATCACGTTTTTCAGGTATTTCTTGTTTTTGGGTAGCGGGGTCCGTCAAAAGTATGCCGAGTGGGTACTCGTTGGATGCGGAATTTAATTCTGCATCCAACTAGCTCTCCCAATCGAAATTTGAGTAAAAACACGGGGAGATATGCCGAAAATACAAACAAAAAAGTAGTTTTTTTTATGATACCTATCCCCAAATATATATTAAAAAAGTGTTTAAGACCTATACGGTATTTCAAATTTAAAGCAATGTCATTGGCTAACACATGATGACATGGAATTTGAATAATATTTAAAAGGCCCATTTTTGAGTTGAAATTTCCTCTAATGAGATTCTATTGATGAGGTGGACAAGATGACTACATTCTTTCCAATATTTATTGATGAGGTGGACAAGATGACTACATTCTTTCCAATATTTGTAAATGAAGAAGAAAATGTGAATATTTTGGAAGGGGTTTCAAAGGATGAATTTCACATAGTTTTTAATAGCTTTCAAAAGGACAAGAGTACTTGTCCATATGGTGTGGAAATTGATTTTTTATTAGGGTTGTATGAGATTTTAGAAGAGGTTTTATTAAATCCCATTAATGGTTCTAGATCTTCTAGAAAGGTATTACCTTCATTTCATTCTACTTTCATTGCCCTAATTCTAAAGACGGATAATCCCATATCCTTTGATGAATGCATGCACAATTTGTTATGTAATGTCATTTATAATATTATTGTGAATATTATTGCAATGAGAATAAAGATGATTTCATATAAAAAATATCAAGTGAATAATTTTTTCTATTGGGAAGGATAATTTTAGTTAATTCTTGTTGAAATAATCAAAACCCATCCCAAGACTAAGGATAAAATAATTAATCTTTTTGATTAATTCCTAGGTCCTACACTAGCTAGTTTGCACCCAATTCCATTTTGGAGGTCAAAATTGCCAAAATTGCCTCATGGAGCGAGTTATAAAGATAATGGATAAGATTCTGCCAACCCATGGTCTTCCTAGAATAGAAATTGTGCATTATTGCTTTATCCAGAGTTTCCAGCTTTTTCTACAATTTTAAGGCGAAAGCTAAAGCTAGTTTTAAGGTAGACTGCCTTGTTTTTTGCACCAAATCAACTCCCTTATTTTCCTCATCTAAAAGCATGATAAAGTAAAATTTCGATCACTTATGATTTGTAAACACTCATTCAAAAAATCTGTGAGCATCTTGACTGATTTGGAAAGTGCTTTATACACAAATGTGGGATTTTGACTAGTTTAGTAAGCCTACTTTTGTACTGTTGGTCCTCTGGGCAGACCCGGGTTTACTATAATGAACCAACAACACCCCTAGCTCACTGGCCCTTTCGGCAACAGACCGCGGAGCGGTCTGAAGTCTCACCCGAAGTGATCCTAATGGGTTGGTCGAGGACTCAAGTGTCTCGACCAGGTTCTGTATGGCATCCTATGTGCGTCTCACAGCCCTTCTTAGCTCGCGAGACTGCTCTTTCCTTTCTATGACGCGATGCGTAGTTTTCCTCTTTCTCGCGATGACTCCAACCTTTTATCGCATCGCCACGTCCTGGGCAACACCTACCTCTCTCCTATGCTTACTCCTCAACCCACGGTATCGCGCACCGCAGCTCCTCTGCTGGTGTGATATCGCCTCCCTACGATATCCTACCGCTGCGAATCAGCATACTTATCTTACTGGTGTTAACTTACCAGACACAATGCGCAAAGCTGTTTTATACTACGCCTCTTAACTGTCTCAAGTGAAACTTACACAAATCCTATTACAGAATACCTAAAGACTTTGACTTGCATTTATCTTTGTAATATGCCATGAACTGAATAACATACACATACATATATTTACTGTAAGCAAAGTTCATGTAAAGACTGATAGATATAAAAAGAAAATACAATCACATGAATCAGACACATAACGCTCATATTTTACGTGGTTCACTTCCAGGGTGGAAGTTACGTCCACAGAACTGTGTTTCTATATTATAACTTGAGAGAGGTACACAGTTTTGCTGCACCGCATATGCAGCTAGAGATCTTCTGGGTAACTCTGCACTCAGCCTGGAGCCCTTCTCTCCTAGATCTCTTCTCTATATTGCCTTCTTACAATATACTCTCACTCTCTCTCTCTCTCTGTCTATCAATCCCTGTGGATTGTTACAATACAAAATAACAGTAAGCTAATAGACTACTGATAATATGACTAGCTGGATGGCCTAAAATGCCCAAAATGCCAACCTTTTACAATACAAATTACATCCCTTTATAGGTGGCCCGAAGGTCTCGCCATTACAACACTGTGGGCCTGTCCCAACAGTAACCCAAACCCTAACTAGTGACAGTTGGTGTATCTGTACTTGGGGTAGCTGCTTTCCGTCACACCACTGTTCTCTGCAGTCTTCCATGCTTCCCGACACTGACCATGGGTACTATGCACCGCTTCCCGTTTTCTGTCCTTTGTCTTCAATACCTCGGCCTCGTTGCTCCGTTTCCTTTATGAGGGTAGCTGAGCCCTCCTGTCTTCGCCGCTGCCTTCAATGCAGTGGTTGAGATCTCTCTTCTCGGCGGCTCAGGTACTGTCGTCTTCTTTGACTTCTCTGTTCCAACAGTCACGGTTTCCGACTCTGCTCTGCAGCTAGAAACATGCTACGGCGTCGTAGCTTCACCTTATCTCTTCCTCTTCGCCAGACTGTCTATTTGCCAAAATGACAGCTTTTTCTGTAGCCGTGGGACCTTGCTCCAACAGTCCCCTAACACTTACTTGTGGCTCGTCCCTGAGCCACTACCAACCGTGCTTCTCCTACTGTAGCTTCTCCTTGGCTTCCTGCGAAGTGCGCTGAAGTTTGTCCCGAAGTCCTATGACTTCGTTCTCCATAGCTGCGACATGCTCTTTTTAGTTTCTATAACTTACTTCGATGGGCTCTCTTATCTTTCCTGCCCTTAGTCATGCTCTCGCTCTCGTCGCTTGCGAGACCTTTTCAGGATCTCCCGGTGTTGAGAAGTCTTCCACATATATCCTTTCCTCTTTATTTGGGTTAGAACTTTTATCACAAGGAAAATCTGTATCTTCCAGCCTTCTCAACATTTCATTCAGTCTGGAGCCTACTGATGCGAAAGGTATACAAACTAGGAATTCCCTTCCGAGAACAAGCCTCTGTCTGCATCTTGAAGTTCTGCTTGTTCGGTTTGTTTTCCCTTTCACTTTTCTTCTCAGCAACTCGCTCCAGGTATTCACGCTGCTTGGGTTTCACATGTTTTTGTTCCTGACCTTTGGAACCGCTTGTTCTTCTCTTAGCCGATGAGATAGGTCGTCTCCCTTCTCCCGTTGCTTTCTTTTTCTCATTTTTACTTTCTTCCTAGCGGGAGATTTCTTCTCATCATTCCGCTGCTCTGCTTTCTTATCTTCAGTGATCGGCTTGGCTTTCTTCTTTTCTTCAGCAGAGACTTTGATGACATCTTCTACATCCTGCACTTGATTCCTCATCCTTGGAAATTGACTTACCTGTGATATTCCTAATTTCACAACCTTGGGCGGCGTCGTCATAGCGGACATACAGCCACCATGCTCGAAGCGTCTCAGACTGTCTTCTAAAGGTTCCTCCTCAGGCAGAACCCACTCGGTGTTATACTTTGGATTGGCAATGGCTGCAAACTCTGGAACTCACAGCACTCTGTAACTGAAATTAGCTCTAGACAGGGGAAACTTAACACTGCACTCTATAGCTCTTGACTCTTTGCAAAAGTAATCCTCCCGAATGAATAATTTTTGCTTTTATACTGAAGGCGGTAATCCCGGACGCAACGGTCATCTAGACTGAACCCGTCGGTCGTATTAATTGTTTGGACGAGACCACACCCATCATTCCGTTCCTTAATAAATGTTGAAATCCGATCAATTTTCCTCGAAACGTGTGTGTGCAGGCACCGGTCTCGTCAAATATTTGCCAAATATGGAAAAATTGATTATGCTGTGCCAAATCTATGGCAAGGTATACCGGTCATTTCCTCATTAACTGCCTGTCAGACGGTGACTTGACTAGCCCTCTATCTCATTACAAAACTGGGTACGTGGCACGGAGAAACATCGCGTTGTTGCGATGCAACACCGCATCACTTGCTCAAAACAAACTTACACGTGTCTCTTTTTTTTTTCTTTTTTCGAAATGAACCGTCCTTATGCAATTCCTTATACTTAGAATACCTGCCGGTGTAGACTAATTCCCGGTGCGATGCCTCCTTTCAACTACATTGGACATCTACACCTTCCACAACTCTGAATTAGGGCTGAGAGGTGGAGTGGCTGTCACTATAAAGCTTAAGCCTACTTCCATTGATCATCGTGGGAAGAAGCTCCCCATTCAGTTTACTGAGCTGAACGGCTCCTCCCTCTGTGACTTGCTGTGTCTGATATGGCCCCAACCAATGCGTCTTGAACTTCCCTAGAAACTTAGTAAATTTACTGTCATAGAGGAGTACTAGGCCTCCAATTTGAAGAGTCTTACTCTTAATGTGCCTGTCATGCCAAGATTTTTCTCATTCCTTCTGCACTTTCTGATGGAATCCAGCGATGAATTTGTCTTCTTCTAAGGCAAGCAGCTGCACTAGCCTCTCATGCACCGTGTCTGTATCAACCATTCCAGTGATCTGAGCAATTCTTAAACTGGGAAGGATATACTCCATAGGCATAACGGCCTCCTGTCCATACACCAAGCTGAAAGGTGTGTGTCCTGTAAGTTTCTTGCATGTAGTCCTATATGCCCATAATACAGCGTTAACTCTGAGGTCCCAATCATTCCTTTGGCTGTTGCATATCTTAGTAAGAGCATTTTCTAAAATCTTGTTAAAGGCCTCCACCGTATCATTAGCTTGCGGGTGGTAGGGAGTGCTCTTATGGTGCTGTATATGAAATTCTTCCGTCAAGGCCTCAATGGTGCAGTTCACGAAGTGTGTGCCTTGATCACTCATTAAAATTACTGGGCATCCAAATCTAGTGATGATGCTTTCAAAAATGAACTGTGCGGCTGTAGTAGCATCACAGTTTCTTACTACTTTGGCCTTGACCCACTTGGTGAGGTACTCTGTTCCAGTGATGATATATCTCACACCAGTTCGTTTTCCCGATGGGTTGATAGGACCCAAAAAATCTATAGCCCACTTGTCAAATGCGTGCAACGTAATGTGCGGTCGCAGCGGCATTTCATCTCTCCGCGAGGGTTTTCCTACCCTCTGGCAGATATCGCAGCATCTGCAAAAGTCCTTAGCTTCTTTATGTAACGTAGGCCACCATAATCCTGTGGTTAGGATTTTTTGCGCAGTCGGCTTTCCAGTGAAATGACCTCCTGCGGTACCTAAATGTGCTTCTCTGATAATAGCCTCTTTTTCATGCGGCATCACACATCTGCGCAGGACTTCATATGTACCTAACTTGTATAGCTGTCCTACGATCAGGGTGAAGTATGCTGCTTTAACGACCAACTGCCTCTTTTGATGCTTGGTAAACTCCTCAGGTGCCCTTCTTGTAGTGAGAAAGTGAATGATATCAGCATAGTACTCATCTGCGATTTGGATAGAAAACAACTGCGCATCTGGCAAATTGTCCTCTAGATTACTTGGCTATTCTCCTAAGTCTATTCACGACAGATGGTTAGGTCCAGCATTCAATCTTCCTGGTTTGACAATGATTTCAAAATCATACTCTTGAAAGAGGAGTAACCATCTGTAGATTCTTCCCCCTAACACTGGCTTATTGACCAGATACTTTAATGCGGAGTGGTCAGTAAACATCTTGAACGAGGCACCCAACAAGTAGTGCCTGAACTTCTGTAGCGCGTACACCATAGCTAAGCCTTCTCTTTCTGTCGTGGTGTAGTTCTTTTCTGCTGTCGACAGCTTTCTGCTGGAGTATGCGATAGGATGATCGATACCTCCTTCTCCTGGTTGCATTAAAACAACCCCTAGTGCGATGCCAGATGCATCCACATGGACATGAAACGGTTTAGTCCAGTCTGGGAATACTAAGATGGGTGTTGTAACCATATTCTCTTTAAGTGTGTTTAGACTCTACTGGCATTCCTCATTCCATAGGAATTTTACATCTTTCTTTAACAGTTTTTCCATCGGTGCTGTGATCTTTGCGTATCCCTTGATGAATTTTCTGTAGTACCCAGTATGACCAAGTACTGTTCTCAATTGTTTGACTAAGTTGGGTGCTAGAATATTTACAATGATGGCAATCTTTGCGGGATCAACCATCAAGCCTTGTCTGCAAACAATGTGACCCAACAAAATACCAAATGGTGCACAAAATATACATTTTTTCAAGCTCAGAGAAATCTGGTACTGCCTACATTTCTCTAACATCAGTCTTAAATCTCCTATGTGCTTGTCAATTAATCCAAATACAGTCCAATCATCAAAATAAACTTCTAGGAATTTATGGATGTATTCCTTAAATACAGCAACTACTACTCTAGAAAATATAGCTGGTGCATTCTTAAGACCAAAGGGCATTACCATATACTGGAATGAGCCCCATTCTGTTGCAAACGTGGTATTATGGCAATCTTCTGGGTGGATCCTGATCTAGTGATAGCCTGAAAATCCATCAGTGAAGGAGTAGACCTCCTGTCCTCCCACATTGTCTAATACTTCATCAGTGAAAGGTGTCGGGAATGGATCATGAAGTGACGCGTCGTTGAGTTTACGTAAGTCGACACAGATCCTGATGTCTCCTTTGGTTTTCCTCTCTTGCACGACCATGGGACTAACCCATTCGCTCTCTTCTATGCGCTCAATGATGCCTACTTCTAGCATCTTATCGATCTCATCCTTAACTTTTTCTTTGTAGCGTGGATTCAATCTATATGGACGCTGCTTGACTGGTCTAGCATCCTATTTCAATGGTATCCTCATTACTCCCAAGTCTCCGACTATTCCCTTCATCTCTGTGAATTTGGTGGGAAATAGGTCCTGATAGTCATGTAACAAGTCTACAATCTGTCCAATTGTTTCATCGGTCCAATAGTCTCCAATAGAGGCAAACTTTGGTTCTGTGTCTGTGCCAATATTGATCTTTTAAATCTTGAGCGGCTCTGTGATTTCTGGAGTCTGTAGCTTCGGTCCATCAACATCGCGAGTCCCTTCTGACTCTGGAATGTTGATGTTGCGAGGATCCTCACCCTCCTCCTCTGGTTCTATTGCAAAATTGTAGCACTCAAGCGCATCTTCTAACTGGATGGACCACTCAAGTTGAGTTTGTACTGATTGGGTAGAACCCTCAAATATCTTAACCTGTATTATCTCTAGGGCCTGATCAACATTTGGATACTTAGATTCAAAAGCGAAGGTGAGTAGAAAGCTGTCTATTAGAAGTGGCCATGTAATAGTTCCCTTGCGCAATTCATTCTCTGTGTAGCAGTTTCGTGGAACTAGATCTAAAGTGTGAATGAATCGGTGAACCCATTCATCCTCGGGAATGTCTGACCAATCCTGTTCACATGTCTGAATGTGTGTCCTGGGGTCACTTTCTCCTGTGTATCGTTGCTGGGTATGATCTCTGTCGGTAGAGAATCTGATTGCCATCAATCTCTTAATATCATCCCATGATGCGATATTCTCTTTATGTGCATACCACCATCTTGCAGGTGTAGCTCGTACTGCAAGGTCCATAGCTGCAATCCTCTGCTCGTGAGGGATTTGTTGTTCAAACTGCATGAGAAAGTCCTGGATGTCTGTTATACCATGAAATGATGGAATCTCGTTGATCTCTGCGCCAATCCATCGCAGTGACTTAGTCATGTACGCACATCTGCGCGCTGAGACTTCGTAAAGTCTGTTCTGCCAGTTCTCTAGACCAACATCCGAATCCGATGCGCATGAGCTGTCGCATCACCAACTAATGTGCCCTTCTACGGTTGGATTGATGTAGTCACTCTGGTTCGCAGTCATCTGATAGAGACTGTCCATGTTACGTGCCTCTTCCTCTGCTCGGATAGGTTCAATGTATCTAGGACCCTGAAGAGGATCTAACGGTGTAATGACCCGGATCTGCGTGTCCTCAAAGGTCATTTGTCTTCTCTTTAAGTTGATAACGACCATGTTACCGATTGCCCAATCAATGCCTAGTAGTGCTAGATATGGTTTACTATCGCGAAGAATTTCTATAACTTCAAAGTTCGCAGAGCTGCGAACTCCGTCAATGTCAACTGGTACCTGCGATAATTGACCCAGGGGTGATACCCGCTGTTGATTAGCTAATATGAGGTGGATAGGCAATCTGACTAACTTAGGGCTACCCATCTATTCCCATGTCTGCTTAGTCAGAACATTTACCTCTGATCCCAGATCTAGGATGACCTTGTCCATTTCAAATTCTCCAACCTGTGCTGTGAGTCACATCTCTCTTCCTGTTCTTGTATGTCCCCTAATACTATGAATAGAACGCTGTGCACTGCTCACAGAAGAGGATGGATGACACTGATCTATGATGCGCTGAAGTTCTCCAATAGCTTGCTCATTTCTCACGAGTTTTAAACAACTGCGAAGGAAGGATTGTACACTTCCTGCCAACTCGTCTTCATCGCAAGCGCCCGATGTGGTAGCTTACGATGTCTGGTAAGGGCTAACGCCACAAGGTGCTTGCTGCGGTACACCCCTAGATGGCGGTACTTGCGATCCTGATTGCATAGGGTCATCAAATAAAGTCTTAGCTTCCTGAAATGTCTGTTTGTTCTTCTGCAGGTCAAGTGGTGTTGTTTTGTTAGGAGCTTTACGCACCCACTCCTGACCTGTGGTCTTTTCAGTAACCTGCGATGTCTCATTGGTGGAAACACCACTGTGAGTCACAATGTTGACTCTTAGTTCTGGTTCCTCCTGCTCAGTAGCAATAAACTGGATGTTTTGGTGTACTGCTGGCTTAGGTTCTCTGATCTTAGCTATCAAGGTAGGACAGTCTTCTATAGCGTGATCATAATATTTGCAATAGTTACATGTAGTGGTAGGGCTCTGACAGTCCCTAGCATAATGTCCTACAACTCCACAGTTGTAACAAGTGACTGGTCTGCGACCATGGCCAAAGCCTCTGAATCCTCCTCGTCCCCTGAATCCTCCTCCACGGCCACCATAAGCTGGATCATGCTGTGGTCCTGCTGCTTGACCCTATGTTTCTGATTGGACTCTATACAGGTCTTGCTTTGCTCCAACCATGAGATCATAGGCTCGGAAATCGTGTTCATCATGGCCTACTGACTTACAGAAGACACAGTATAAGTTCTTAGGTGTCTGTATGTACGTCTGAAGTAGAGGGCATTGGTGAGGTAGATGTCCTCTTGTTTTGCATATTTCACACCACGGCCCATGGGTCTGTGGTAAGGGGTTAGGAGCCCCGGTTGCTAGATATTCTACAAAGACTAGACAGTTATCTTTAGTATGGCCTTGTGCTTTACACTTTACGCACCATATGTCTTGCACAACCTCTTTCCCTTTCTTAAGTTCATGCATCTGTATCGTGAGATTAGCCAACTGGTTTTGCAGATTTGTCATACCTGTGCTAGTTTCAGCTAGAGGTGAAGCCTCTAGTTTCATCGCCATCTCCAACGCATCGTCCTACGTCTGGAGTATCTGCTGCATTAATGGTATTCTGATGTGAAGGAGCAGCGCTACAATAAACCATTCCTTATGTTGATCTGGCGCAAACTCAAAGCTGACTTGGTCTATAAGGACTTTAAATTTCTGATCGAAGTCCCACACTAACTCTGTAGGTAACTGTTTGATGTCTTTAAGCTCTGTAATGCACTGTGACTCAGACTTAGGTTTCTTGAACTCTTTAATCATGGTAGTCCTGACCTAGACAAGTGTTATGGGTACCGCTGAGGTATACTTCATGTACCATGTTAAGTCTCGTTCTCTCAGTGTGGTGACCAACTATACAAGTTTACTATTATCATCATTGATTACTTTAATGGTCCACACGGCTTCACATAGAAACCAATGCTGCTCTGGGCTCTCTTCCCCTGTACCCTTAAAGATAGGTAGCTTCATATCATCCCCCATTCAATTTCTACGTGGTGGATGTTGATTTGCTGTGTTACTACCACTCGGTGGTGTAGGTGGAGGTAATGTAGTGGTAGTATGTACTGTTTGGAAACTACTAGATGGAGTTCCTACAGGATTGCTCTGAGTCCCGATCTGTTTCTGTGGGGTATAAGGGTGGTAAGGGATACCCCCTTCTATTCTATCTGTATGGTTATGACTCTGTTGTCTAGTACTATCTGAACTGTCTTCAAATATGGGAGATCTGAAATCTACTTTGTATTTCTTTCCACTACATGTACGTCCAATGTCATCAAAATCACTTTCAAACTCTTGTGACATTACTATCTTTACTTATTCATCTGAAACTAGATCCATTCTTCCTTTTTCATATAATAGCATCTTAATGGACAAGTTTAAAGATTTTAGGTACTTACCATGATATCCTTTGAAGAAGTACCGTTTAGCCTCGCTGAAGCTTTTTCTCTGGTCGACTACAAACTCTGTGACGAAGCCTTCTAGCACACTTGCAAGCCAGAAGTCTACTGTCCTCGTAATGGGATTATCAAGGTTCTTCACGGTCTGAATCAGCTCGGGTGTCCAGACAATGTTTCTTTTCTTCTTGAATATGTTCTTATCAGTCAACTTTGATAACCAGTTGTAAAGCTCATTTCCAAAGGTTGCAAAAAATATCGCGTGCAGGTCTGTAACGATATGTTTTTGTAACCAGTCCTCTGTACTCAGTCTAGGAATCTTGTTCTCTCGTTCAGCAAACTCTTTCTCGTTAGACACAACCCACTCATTGAGTTCGTCTCTAGTAGGATGCCAACAGAACATCTGTGCTCAGTTTGTTCAAAACCGGCAACGGAACCATTTGTTGGTCATCTGGGCAGACCCGGGTTTACTATAATGAACCAACAACACCCCTAGCTCATTGGCCCTTTTGGCGACAGACCGCGGAGCGGTCTGAAGTCTCACCCGAAGTGATCCTAATGGGTTGGTCGAGGACTCAAGTGTCTCGACCAGGTTCTGTATGGCATCCTATGTGTGTCTCGCATCCCTTCTTAGCTCGCAAGACTGCTCTTTCCTTTCTGCGACGCGATGCACAATTTTCCTCTTTCTCACGATGACTCCAACCTTTTATCACATCGCCACATCCTGGGAAACACCTACCTCTCTCCTATGCTTACTCCTCAACCCATGGTATCGCGCACCGTAGCTCCTCTGCTGGTGCGATATCACCTCCCTGTGATATCCTACCGCTGCGAATCAGCATACTTATCTTACTGGTTTTAACTTACCAGACACAATGCGTAAAGCTGTTTTATACTGTGACTCTTAACTGTCTCAAGTGAAACTTACACAAATCCTTATACAGAATACCTAAAGACTTCAACTTGCATTTATCTTTGTAATATGCCGTGAACGGAATAACATACACATACATATATTTACTGTAAGCAAAGTTCATGTAAAGACTGATAGATATAACAAGCAAATACAATCACATGAATCAAACACATAACGCTCAGATTTTACGTGGTTCACTTCCAGGGTGGAAGTTACGTCCACAGAACTGTGTTTCTATATTATAACTTGAGAGAGGTACACAGTTCTGTTGCACCGCATATGCAGCTAGAGATCTTCTGGGTAACTCCGCACTCAGCCTGGAGCCCTTCTCTCCTAGATCTCTTCTCTATATTTCCTTCTTACAATATACTCTCTCTCTCTCTCTCTATCTATCTATCAATCCCTGCAGATTGTTACAATACAAAATAACAGTAAGCTAACAGACTACTGATAATCTGACTATCTGGATGGCCTAAAATGCCCAAAATGCCAACCTTTTACAATACAAATTACATCCCTTTATAGGCGTCCCTAAGGTCTCGCCATTACAACACTGTGGGCCTGTCCCAACAGTAACCCAAACCCTAACTAGTGACAGTCGGCGTATCTATACTTGGGGTAGCCACTTTCCATCACACCATTGCTCTCTGCAGTCTTCCATGCTTCCCGGCACTGACCATGGGTACTATGCACCGCTTCCTGTCTTCTGTCCTTTGTCTTCAATGCCTCGGCCTCGTTGCTCCTTTTCCTTTATGAGGGTAGCTAAGCCCTCCTGTCTTCGCCGCTGCCTTCAATGTAGCGGTTGAGCTCTCTCTTCTCGGCCGCTCAGGTACTGTCGTCTTCTTTGAATTCTCTGTTCCAACAGTCACGGTTTCTAGCTCTGCTCTGCAGCTAGAAACATGCTACGGCGTCGTAGCTTCACCTTATCTCTTCATCTTCGCCAAACTGTCTATCCGCCAAAATGGCAGCTTTTCCTGTAGCCGCGGGACCCTGCTCCAACATGTACTAATTCAAACAACAACCTAATGATTTCAAATAATTCTAGTATCTACCGTATGAGAAGCCTACATCTATTTAATGATGGCTTGTGTAAATTAATATCATCAACAGTTTGTGGATTATCACATATTTAGTCTCCTTCTTGAGTGTTTCTTGCATATTTTCAAGCAATTTTGTGAGTTCAATTGTTCTAATCTTGGGCTAAATTTCCACATGCTATCAGAGAATAGTTAGTAGCTCCATTGTTCTCCTCTTCAATTTTATTTTGCAGCGTCGACATCACTTACTAGGAACGCAGACTGTTTGGCCAAAGGGTGCAGTTGTTGAAGAATGGATCAATCTCAACCAATTATCTTAACTCCATTCAATTACTTTGAATGGAATGCAAGGATGGAGATTTTGATGAGGAGTAAAGGTATCTTCAAAGTGACCGTGGAAACTAAATTTGAGCCTAATGCAGCATCAGAGAAGATCAAATGGAATAATAGGAG
>LPNX010644968.1:44939-59226 GCA_001517045.1 Pseudotsuga menziesii
TCAAGATTTGGTTGCTGGATATGCCAAGGTGAATTCTAAAGATAAGAAGAAGGCTAAGAAGCCTATAGATAAAAAAATGATACAAGTCCAAGTCTCAAGAGGTGTCCTCAAACTCCAAGAAGAAGAACTTTCAAAAGAATAAACTTTAAAGGTGAAGGTAGCAAGTGCGCATACTGTGTTAAGGGATTTCATCCTGAGATCTCTTGAATGAAGAAGGAGATAGATATGCTCACTCAAATCCTGGAGAAGAACAAAATATCACTCCCCAGTGGTGCAAACAAGAAGGAAGGAGGATCCAATTTCAAAGACCAAGGGAGAGTACATGCCCTAGTTGAAAGCACTATAAAATATCCTTCCTTTATCTTGATTATGGAGCTTATATGCACATGGTTTCAACAAAGGAATCCTTCTCATCTCTTGATGATTCGAAAGGTCCTAATATTTTGCTGGGAGATAACTCAGAAACTAAAAGTAAGGGTAAAGGTAGGATTGATTTTGACCATGGTTCCTTTGATAATGTTTTGTATGTCCCAGGTCTTGCTGCTAATCTCTTGTCAGTATACCAGATGACCCACACTGGGTCTCCTAAGAAGGTTTTTTTCTCTCCTAATGAAGTTTAAATATTTGATATTGCTAATGGTAGATTCATTACTCAAGGTTTTGTGGATCATAGTTCAAAAGTGTATAGGTTCTCACACTTCATGTCTTTTTTTAACCCCTCTGCTCACCTCACCCATGCCAATGAAGCAATAAAATTTTGGCATGATAGGTTTGGTCATCTAAACTATAAATACCTTTTATATTTGTGTGAAATAGTATATGGTTTCAGGATTTCCAAAGATAAATTTTCCAAAGGAATCTGTTAGGGTTGCATTCTAGGAAAACATCCAGAGCATAAGTATGAGAGAGTCAGTCATGAGCGAACCTCAGTACCTCTTAAGCTCATACACAGAGAAATTGCTGGTCCCTTCCCTCATATGTCCATTAGTCAAGCCAAGTACGTCCTTACCTTCATACATGAATTTTCGAGGTACTGTTGGGTTTACTTCCTTAAACTCAAGTCTGAAGTTTTTTACCACTTCAAGGATTTTAAGGGCGCCTTGGTTGAGAACCAGTCTGGGAGGAAACTCAAGATCCTCAAATATGATAATGGGGTTGAATATGTTAAGTCTAAGTTCATTAATTATTGTGAAGATGTGGGTATCCATATACAACACTGTATTCCCTACACACCTCAGCAGAATGGTGTGGCTGAGAGGAAGAATAAAAGCCTCGAGGAGATGTCTTTTTGTATGTTGGAGTCTAAGACTTTTCCACCAAAGTTTTGCGGTAAAGCTATAAACTGTGAATCCTACATCCAAAATAGGGTTCCTCACAAGAATATTTATGGATTTAATGGTTTCGAAGCTTCGAGTGGACACAAACCAGATGTGTCTCATTTCAGGATTTTTGGCTCAAGAGCATGGGATAGAATTCCACTAGATAAAAGGAGGGATTTGGAACCTCAATTCCAAGAGTGCCTATTTGTTGGGTATTATGAATATTCCAAATGGTACAATATGATTAACATTATCACTCAAAAATCATTCATTTAAAGGAGTGTTCAGTTCGAAGAAGAGGCTATGGTAGCAACATAAATTGGAGAGTCCTCCTCACCTCCTCCAACTTTGGTTGTAAGTGAAGGAACTAATGAAATTTATGATTTTGATATATTTGCTAATTATGATTTAATTGAATATAAATAAAAACAAACAAGTCTGAAGTGGAAAACATATACCATCCAACCAGCTGGGGAACTAGCTGGGAATCCTAGAGATTCTAGGAGGACTAGATCTCAATTCGAGAGTGCCTTTCTGTCAAGGACTCTTTATTTGATGATAAGTATTTTATAATGGTGGAATATGATCCACAAACATATGAATATGCATGTGAAGACCCAATATGGAAAACATCCATGAAGGAGTAATTACATTCGCTCCAAAATAATGAAACGTGGGATCTAGTCATTCTCCCCCCAAGGAGAAAGCTAGTCAACTATAAGTGGGTTTTCAAAACTAAATTTGTTGTTGATGGTTCTCATCTAAAATATAAGGAAAGTTTAGTGGCCAAGGGATTCTCTCAAGTCCAATGCATTGACTAGAACGATACCTTTGCACCCGTTGCAAAGATGGACTCCATAAGACTAGTTTTGGCCATTGCAGCTTCCAAGCAGTGGGACGTACATCACATGGATGTAAAGAGTGCTTTCCTACATGGTGATATGAAAGAAGAAATATATATGCATCATATAGAAGGTATTGAGACTAATCCATCTCTTGTGTGTAGGTTGAAAAAATCATTGTATGGGATAAAACAAGCTACCAAAGATTGGTATTCCAAGACTGATGGCTTTTTGCTATCACTGAACTATTGTAGATGCAAGTCTGATCCAAATGTCTATTTGAAGTTGATTCATGGTTATTTAATCATCATTGTATTGTATATGGATGACCTTCTGATCAAAGGAAGTTCCAAAGAAGAAATTGACTCCTTGAAGGATGCAATGAATCATGCCTTCTTTATGACTGATTTCGGTTTGTTAAGCCAATTTTAGGGGCTAGATATTTCTCAATCAGATCTTGGAATCAAGGTACATAATTCCAAGAATTATTTATATCTGGTGAAGAAGTTCATAATGAAGGATTGCAAGCCAAGAAAGAATCATTTCCTTTAAGGAGTTAAGCTTGAAGAAGCGCAGTCAACTACATTGGAAAACAACACCCTGTATAGGCAACTGGTTGGTTGTCTTATTTATTTGACTCATACTTCAACTGATATATCTTATGCCATGAGTGTGGCTTCTAGAAACATGGACCAGCCTCATGACATCCAAATTTCGGTCACTTTTCAAGAGACAAATTTCGTGGAGAAGTTCTGATCAATTCGTGAGGAATTAGACAGAGCGGTTGAAAACCCACTTCCGAAATGGGACGTTTTAGCTTAATCATGAGAATATTTCAAAAAATTGAATTTTTTTTAGAGATACGATCAAGTATTTGTAGATGAAATTCGAAGAATTCATGTTATGGTCGTTTTCCAAAGTGGACAAATTGATGGAACAATCCCAAGAGCTGTAAGTTGGATATTATCATTATAATGAGAGTCTCATAGAGTTGATATCTCATCCAAAGAAGAGAATGATTGTTGGAAGACATTTTCTTTAAAAGAAGAACATTCTCTTTGGGTTGCATGGGATCCAGTTTCTCTATGCAGAGATTTTCTACCTCATGCATGCACTCAAACTTGCAAAGAGATCAAGACTGAGGGACTACAGTAATCTCCATAATGAAACAAAGATCAAGAGGGAGCATGCAAAGCAATAAAAGGATAAGTACCCAAATTTTTTATTATATGCTATTTAGATCTATATGATTTTGAATGTTTTCATTACAGTGATATAGAATATGCATGATTGTTCGTAAGATATGAATATAGAGCATGCATGGTTATTTTATAAAATATGAATATAGAGGATGCATGATTGTTCATAATATATGAATATAGAGCATGCATAATTATTTTATAAAATATAAATATAGAGCATGCATGATTATTTTATAAAATATTAATATAGAGGATGTATGATTGTTTCATAAAGATATGAATATAGAGTTGCATGATTGATTCATGAGATATGATAGTTGGGCATGATTGATGAATGTTGGGCTGCATGATTATTTAATTATCATATGTTTTATAAAATCAGATTTTGTTTTATTACAATATGCATTCTTGGACTTGGAATTGTGTTTATCATAAACTTGGGTATGATGTACTTGGGTATGATGTACTACTTTATAGGCATGGAGGTGTGGTAGAATACAGATGGAATTTCCCTGGGACAAGGGAAGTATGCAGTAGAGATCCTGAAGAGGTTCAGAATGATGGACTGTAAGGCCATGATCACACCTATGGCATTGAACCTGAAGCTATTGAGTGATGCTTCATCAGAGATGGTTGATTCTACGACATATCATTAGATGATTGGGTCCTTGATGTACCTGATGAATACGAGACCAGATATTTGCTTTGCTGTGAACACATTGAGCCAGTTCCTGATGGATCCGAGACATGTTCACCTGATTGCTGCAAAACATATTCTGAGGTACCTAAATGGTATAGTTGATTATGGGCTCAAGTATGAGGCAGATCAGAAGATTAACTTGGAAGGTTATGTTGATTCAAATTGGGTAGGCAGTGCCATCGATAGGAAGAGCACTTCGGGGTGCTGCTTTAGTATGGGATCGGGTGTGATCTCTTTGTTTAGCAGGAAGCAATATTGCGTGGCACTGAGTACAACCGAAGCAGAGTATGTCACAGCTTGTTCGGCTAGTTGTGAGGCAGTGTGGATGAGGAAGCTACTATCTGATTTATTTGATCTCCAGTTGAATGCTACTTATATATATTGCGACAACCAAAGTTGTGTGAAGTTGTTAGAGAACCCGGTGTTCCATGACAAGTCAAAGCATATCGAGATCAAATATCACCATATCAGGGATATGGTGTAGAGAGGAGCAGTGAAGCTCCAATATGTTGTGATGGATGAATAGATAGCTGATGTGTTGACCAAGACATTAGCTAGAGTGAAGTTTGAGTACATTAGGGAGAAGCTTGGTGTTCTCCGGATCGAGGTTCCTTCCAAGAGGAAGTGATGAGCCCGTGACCCCTTCTGACATGTTGGTAGGATTGGTTCCTCCCATGGTCAGATATATGTGTTGTTCCCTTCTGACATGGTGGAAGGATTGGTTCCTCCCATGGTAATATATAAGTGTTGTGCCCTTCTAACATGGTGGTAGGATTGGTTCTTCCCATGATCAGATATAAGTGTTGTGCCCTTTTGACATGGTGGTAGGATTGGTTCCTTGCATGGTCAAATATAAATGATGTGCCCTTTTGACATGGTGGTAGGATTGGTTCCTCTCATGGTAAGATATAAGTGCTGAGCCTTTCCTTGGATGATAGTAGGTGTGTCCTATCATGCCAGCGGATGTAAGTGCAGAGCATTTCCCTAGATGATGGTAGGTGTGTCCTATCATGAAAGTGGATGTAAGTGCAGAGCCTTTCCTTGGATGATAGTAGGTGTGTCCTATCATTCCAGTGGATGTAAGTGCATGGCCTTTCCACATATGGTAGTAGGTGTGTCCTACCATGTTGGTGGATGTAAGTGCAGAGCCTTTCCTTGGATGATAGTAGGTGTGTCCTATCATTCCAGTGGATGTAAGTGCATGGCCTTTCCACATATGGTAGTAGGTGTGTCCTACCATGTTGGTGGATGTAAGTGCAGAGCCTTTCCACAAATGGTAGTAGGTGTATCTTATCACGCTGGTGGATGTAAGTGCTGGGGCCTTTCTCTGGATGGTAGTAGGTGTGTCCTACCATGCTAGTAGATGTAAGTGCAGGGGCGTTTATTTGGATGGTAGTAGGTGTGTCCTACCAGTCTAGTAGATGTAAGTGCTGGGGCCTTTCCATGGATGGTAGTAGGTGTGTCCTACCATGCCAATGGATGTAAGTGCTGGAGCCTTTTCACAGATGGTAGTAGTTGTGTCCTACCATGCTGGTGAATATAAGTGATGAGCCTTTCTGACATGGTGGTGGATGTGTTCCTCCCATGGTCAGATGTGAGTGCTGGGCCTTTTTGACATGGTGGTGGATGTGTTCCTCCAATGGTCAAATGTGAGTGTTGGGCATGCCTTTCTGACATGGTGGTGGATGTGTTCCTCCCATGGTCAGATGTAAGCGCTGGGTGGACCTTTGTGACTAGGTCAGATATAAGTGTCGAAGAAGATGAAGAGCTACATGGAGGATAGGCCTACAACCAGCATGAAAAAAAGCTGGCTTTGTAGAATTTCCTATTACGAGAAGAATTGAGAGATAGCACCAGGTGATCAAGATAGCAGAAGTAGTGATGATGATGATCCAATGATGATCCAACTTTGATGATGATCCAGTGATGATCTAGTTTCGATGATGATCCAGTGATGATCTAGTTTCGATGATGATCTAGTGATGATCCAATTTTGATGATGATCCAGTGATGATCTAGTTTCGATGACGATCCAGTGATGATCTAGATTTGATGATGATCCAACATTGACGATGATCTAGACTTGATCCAGAGAAGAAGACTTGTGCTGATGAATTGTGTCAAGAGAATACTTTCCTAGTTAAGAGGGAGTGTTGATGTATTTGTAAATTTGGAATGTATTCACTTATGTATTTGATTAGTCCTCGATGTTCCTATCAAGAGAATCAATAATGTAAACAAGTCATGTAAATTCATAGAGGTTAACCCTCCTTGTTGATCAGGGGTTAAAGTCCCCACAGTTGTGGGGCACTAGGGTTATTAGACTCTCCTAGAGAATTCGGCCCTAGTAATTTATTGTCAAGTCAGAAACTAGTATAAATAGAGAGTGAGCCTCTCTATTTATCACATAGTCACTTACACTCAGTTGTAGCGCATGAGTGAGAGAGAAGGAGCTAGGATAAGAGAGAGAACAACTGTTGGAGATCATCTTACTGTCTTTGGGTTTTAATGCTGCCATTGGTGCTTATTCTATCTTTGAGGAAGTTGCGGGGTTTTCTCCTTTATGGTTTCCCCGAGGAAAATATTTGTGTCTATTGTTTCTTGTGATTGATTGTTGTGCATGTTATTCTCTCAGATAAGATCCTAAGATAATACTGTCTAAATTGATAAAAATCTAACAAATCCTATATTAATATAAGTGAGACAAACTCATAAATATTCAAGCAAAAAATACACAGACATCATAGATGCATAGATTTAACGTGGAAACCCATATGGGAAAACCACAAAATCAATATTCATATGGCATGAGTTATACTTAGAATGCTTTTGTTCAACACACAAAGCCTATAGACATATCTTAATATCTTCTTTACAATAGATTATTTTTCTATGTATTTCTCATGCTCTCATGTCTTCTTCCTCTGTTTGTCGTCTTCTTCTCATGACCATATTACTTTGTCGATCTCTATCTCTTGGTCATATATCTCCCAATCGTAATAAGCGACCTCCGCACACAGCTTATGGGTCGACCTTATATACTTTTCACAACTATTCTTTTAATCATCGACTAGTTCTTAACTAACGGTCAACCGATTCTCTAACTAACCAAAGAAATCCCATTATATTAATAAAGGCTCTATCGATCACCATTTTACATTCATGCCCCTTCCAAAAATAGACTACTTGTCTAACTTAGCTCATTGTTTAGATTTAGTGTTTCCTCAAAACAGGAAACATTCTACTTACTCTCTCCTTTTCCATCGTGGCCTTGCTTTCCTGGTGACCAAATTCTTCAAAATTCCTAACAAAACTGTTATGCACTTTCCGAGCATGCCAGGAAGTGCTAGGGC
The DNA here is from genome assembly GCA_001517045.1 of Pseudotsuga menziesii. NCBI lineage: Eukaryota > Viridiplantae > Streptophyta > Pinopsida > Pinales > Pinaceae > Pseudotsuga > Pseudotsuga menziesii. The sequence goes on from LPNX010644968.1 coordinate 52,356, forward strand.
ATGCTATGGAGTGGTAGGGAATGTCTAGGAGTTCCAAGGTGTTTGAGAGAGTGTCAATACATGCCAAGGAGTGTTAGGGAGTGTCAAGGAAGCACAAGGGAGCACTAGGTCAAAATGCATAGAAATAAACAAATAAGAGGGTGTGCTAGGGAATGTTAATGAGTTTCAGGAGTTCCTAGGAGGGAGTGACAAGGAATGATAAGAAGTGGTAAGGAATTCTATGGAATTAAAGGGCATGTCAAGAAGTTCCAGAGTGTGCTAGGAAGGCATAGAGCCAATGCATTCCAGGCATGCCAAGACATGTCGGGTGCTAAAGCATGCCAATATGTGCCAGGTGTTAGGGTGTACCAATGTGTTTCATGGAGTTTCAAGGAAACTAAAGGGAGTACAAAGTTAAAATGCAAGGAACTGAACACATAAGAGGGTTAATAAGTCAGGACTTTACCTTTTTCAAAATGTATATGCTAGGCACACTAATAATAGGTGCCAATACATGCCAAGTTCAAGTGCGTGCCAAGTTCTAATCTATGTCAATGTGTGCCAATGTCGTGTGTCAAGGAACGCTAGTGATTACTAGGGAATTCTAGGGAGTACCAACACATGTTTAGGAGTGCTATCCTTTGCTAGGGAATGTAACCAATACATGCTTAGGAATTCTAGGCATGGAAAGATGTTCTAGGTGCAAAGATGTTCCCAGGCATCTAATCAGTGTGTGCTAATGCATTCCAAGGCATGCATTCAAGAGTTTCGATGAGTGTTAGGTCTCGCTCATAATCAAAATTAACCAAGATTGATTATGTCTTAAATAATATGGTTCCTACACATACTAGTGGAACTCCATCTAAAGGGAAACTCATAGATGATAAACCTAAGAGACATGAATAATGTGTTGACTCATAAGAAAACTATGTTCTCATTACTTGAGGGAAATGATACACACTAATTACTTCTTAATAAATTGATTTACTCTAACCACTATGACCTTGGACACATAATGACAAAGATTCCATAGCAGTCATCTTAAGTTGTTATCTTTTGTAAAAAATTATAGCAACAGTCACATAGTGTCATCGAAAACTCATTGGAATGACCAATGACGACGAATGTTTTTTTACACTCACCAAAAGTAACCAAACATAGCATTGGTGAGGGCCAATAAAAAACCATCACCAGAAGTGTCACCAAAGAGAGAATTAGTGATGGGATTTTAAAAACTCTCACCAAAAGTGTCATTGAAAAGGGCTTTGGTGACAAATCTTAAAGGGATGTCACCATAAGTTAAACAAAAAGAGCATTAGAGAGGGCCAATAAAGTATTGTCACTAGAAGTGTCACTAAAGAGAGAATTAACAACGACAATTTAAGAACCCTCACCAAAAGTGTCATTGATAAGATATTTGGTGACAAACCTTAAAGGGCCATCACCATATGCACTTACAACGATGGTTTTTTAAGGACCATCACGATATGCAACACTGGTGACGAACCTTAAAGGTCTGTCACAAGCATGACCCTCACCAATGACCTTTTTTGTTGTAGCGCCAGTCACCTGTTTCAATCATTGAGACCACGCGGTACTCAAATCATGTATCCAAATTCACCACTTATGTACAAACTCATTTTTCATAAATCCATTCAATTTAACAATGAAATTAACATATATAGTGGCCCAAATTATCATATGTAGTTATTAATAATTTCAGGCAATTTCTAATCTGAAATCATTCATAGCATACCAAGCAATCCATACACATGTACAATCATAAACAATAAATTGAATAGTATGTAAACATAAAATTAACGATGGAATTCATACAATTAGAGGTTTATCTTTTAAATAAATAGTTCTCTAACTAGCTACAGGTGAAGGAGGTTCCTCACAACCATAGGCTATGGAAATCCATGTCTTTATTTGATAGAGCCACCCTCGATTAGGGACTATCAATCCATAAGGGAAAATTACTTCCCCAACCTCTAGACAACTCAATATCTCATGCAACCCCTTAGTGCAGAAACCCCCTCCAGAGTTGTCCCAATCCTCAATTCTCCTTCCCCATCAACCTACACAATGCTAGGAACATGGTTCCTTCTCTGAGCTAATTGTCCCTCATGCATTGTTCGATTCCATTGTAGTGCTCCAACATAGGATGGACAGGATTCCTCTGAATTCTGACTGCAAGGCACAAAATATAGGACAAGTTCCTCTCATGCACCAATCTACCAGGGTCAATGGCATGGAACGTTCAAATTCACCAATGGCATCTTGGGTTCTCTGTCACCGGTACCAAATGATGGTAGTACAAGGCTATGGCAAGGATGATGGTGAATGTATCTCAAATTGTGGTAATGAATGAGGAACCCCTCCAAGCCTGGATTATCACTATTATAAGAATATTTTAGATTTCCATGTGGCCAGTCCACATGGGACCACTTATCGCCTTTTAATACCCTCTTAGGATAATTGAATAATTATTTAATTAAAGCATGAATCTTAATCATGGTTTGACAACTTTGGTTAAATGGATAAGGCTAAGGATATACGCTAAACTCCACAAGGGTTATTTCCCTTAGCCCACTATCACTTCCACACTTGTGAAATCATAGCCCCCCATCTCTTCTTCATCCTTCTTCCACTGCAGCCCTCAAATATTTTATATTAATATAAAAATGTACACATTTACAATGTCTTGGTCACCCTAGACTATTTGTTTCTGACTTATTATCCTTTTACATCAATATTTACAATTTTACATTACAGGGTCAAAACTAAGGTTTTATCGTAATGGGGCCCTACCCATTGATTATAACACCATTGTCACCTAACTATCCCCATAAGAATGATCTACATGGTATTTATCATTGGAAACCCATCTTCTTTTCTATAACATTTCCCCTTATTATTTTATTAAATTGTAAAAACGGGGCTCCTCGATACACTAAAATGTGGGAACGATGTTAGTTACGTTTTTCTTTTTCATAGAAACAACCTTGGACACCGTTGATCAATGTATTTGCACGGTGTTACTCACCTAATAACACCTTTAATGTTATTAGTTTCACCCTATTACATGATCCTTTTACTCATTCCAGTTTGACATTACCCTATGATACCCAACTTATAGTTTGTTCATGCCATTGGCCCCTTCAGACCCTAATTAATCTTGTACTACTAGTTGAAAATTGTTTCCTAGAGTAAGCTAACCATTTTTTTACTATGATCAAGGGAATTCATGAGCCCCACGCTTACTAACTTCACTCATCTTAGAATATCCCCATCATAGTCAGTTACAATATGTTATTGGTGCTCATTAGTGAGATCAATATCTCGATAATAGCTTCAAATCTCATTGAATATATTATATTACATTTTGAGAGACACAATGATAGATATTGCACCTTGGTTAATATTCTCCTCGATAGAGGGTTAACCTCGGACTAATAAGAGAGAGTTATCAATGTTATTCTCCTCAGTAGTCTCCCCTATGCTTGACACCAACTCTTATTTTGCATCAGGAGGATTCATATGTTTTGGCGGTTGTAGCATTCTCAATTATGATTGAAGAGATCCAAACCTAGTATCTCAAGTTTCCCATTTCACACCTTCACCATTATTCAAGTGCAGCCATCCTCATGGTTGTTCGACATCATCAACAATTCACCTCACTTGGGCCTCATTTCCATCATATCAATGCACTAGGTATATATTTTTAGGCAAGGACTAAAGCCAATTTGACACTACCCTAGAATTTTAGAGATTCGATCCCTTGGTCTTTTCTTATTGTAATTTATTTTGATACGATTTAAAGAGCATAGAGATTCATACCTTGTTTGTAAAAAATAATTCTTTATCGGTCAATTATTAGTCTATTGTTTCACTGGTTATCACTAGCACTCCCCTACGAAATATCTTTTACCATGGAAAATTTTAGGGGGCAAAATTTATCCCATTGGGCTATTTTTCGATGTTTTTTTTGAAACTATATAGTCCTTAGAAATTTAAATATTTTTTTTAAAAAATTGCCAAACATTTAATGGTTACGAATTTAAGAATTAAAAAGAATCGCCAAGATTTCTACACTTCTAGAAAATTATCGATCCTTAAAAATTTTTCTATCTTTTACTCTCAACAATTTCTCACTTACTATCACAGTGATGGAATTTGAACATGAGGGGAATAAATGGTAATGCATTTTCGCTATGCAGGTCCATCCTAACCTCACACAACATGGGGCATTTGTTATCACATAAATTTCACACATATGTGACATTTCGATGATCATAACATAAATAAATCATTGGCATATAACATGCATCTCACAAAGCTTCTTCTTCAACAAAATTGATATGTGAAATAGAACAATGAATCAAATAGCCCAACTTTGGTCCACCCACGTGTGTTAATAAAAAGAAGTCCATGTGACATCACAAGGAAAAACCTTTGAAATTCGTGTCATTGTATGAGCACACATACCATCAACATCCATGGTGCATTCAAAGCTTTACAACCACACTTTGGCTCCAAGGAATTTGAATTGGCATCTATCACATGCTTGGCCATTCAATAACCCCCATACTTATACTTTGAGGCTACTTCATGAGAGGGAGCATTCACATGATGAATTGGTTTTTTTGAAGACCACCACTTGGCCTATAAATGGAAGCCATGAGCATGCCTTTCACAAGGATAAATCAAGAGAAAATTTATGTTGCAAGAATCAGTTTAATAGACTCATCTTTCATCATCATTCTCACCATTCATTAGCACTTTAAGCTCACTTGGATTCTTTCTCAAGAAGCAAGTCTTTTTCCTTCATCATTCCAAGTTAGTTAACAAGCAATTTGGAAGAGATTAGGGACCCTCATAAAGGGAGTGTTGGTTACCATTTGCAAGCAACATTCTCCTAGGTGGCATCATTGTATTCAACCTTTTCCACTATACATAAACATTTGGTTGAAGCTCATCTTCTTATTGATTTTTCATGTCATTTATGCAACTTCTATCTTCTAAGTAGTCTTTATATGCGTTGTTATTCATGTTTCATAACTTCAACATTGTTTATTAGGCCTAATAACCATCCGCTTAATATAATGCCTTCGTTGTGACTTGCAAGGGAAGGAATAGTTTCTCACCTTTGAGCCTTTTTTTTTGCGACAAGTGCATATTCATGCAAATCAAATAGCCAAGGAAGACTTAATTGCACCCAATGCAAGCCTCAAGCTTGTTCCATGTAAGTTGAATATTGTATATATAATCCTCTGTGGTTAGATTAATGTAAGCATCTCTACATTCATGCAATGATTTACAAACATAAACCAATTGTCATGATCCTCTAAGGCTGTAGCCATGACAATATTATTCATTAATGGAAAGTTTTATTAATATTTATTTGAGTAAGTTCTAAATGGATTTATAAGTTTTAATTTTTATGCGAGCTTACTTTTTTGGGTGAATTATTGGTTGGTTTTGATTTATTCTATATTTTCAAAATTCCAGTTATTTAGATTGTTTTAAAATGAGGCAAATTATCTAATAACAAAGATTCATGATCAAAATTCCTGTAAATCAATCAATATACATATTTGAAAAACAATTAAAATTTAAAGCTTTTCCACATGTTAACCGACTCCTTGACTTATTCATTTGATTGATGTGAAATCAATGTTCTGACTTAACACGATATGACACAATTTTGGTTTATTAAGTTAATCTAAGTTTTAAATGGATTTATAAGTTATTTTTATTTTTATTTTTTTATGTGAGCTTTACTCTTTGTGGTGAATTATTGGTTGGTTTTGATTTGTTCTATATATTTTCAAAATTCAAGTTATTTAGATTGTTTTAAAATGAGGCAAATTATCTAATAACAAAGATGAACATGATCAAAATTCAATCAATCCATATTCATATTTGAAGCTTTTCCACATGTTAACCGACTTCTTGACTTATTTATTTGATTGATTTAAAAGCAATGTTGTGACTTAACACGACATGACACGATTTTGGTTTAAGTTAATCTTGACTTATTCAAAATTTTCTAAATTCATATTATTTTATAATCTTGAAATAAATCTAATTATAATAACAAAATTCCATAATCAAAATTTGTATTAATCCATTATAAAAAAGGACAATATACATTTAAAAAAACCTGAAAAGTTCTTTGATACAGGTATAGGACGGTTACCAATACACTAGGTTTTCTTGGTCATGAAAGGCTATTTTCTATATTGGGTATAGTAGGGTTTGTTTGGTTATGAAAGGCTCTTTCCTATGGGTATAGGACGGTTACCAACACTCTATGGACATTACACTCCAGGTCTTCTTTGGAAATAAAAGGTCTCTTTGATATGGCTGTTGGACAATCACCAACACGTTACGTTGATATCAACTGATTTGACAACTAGTTTAACTTTTTAAAATAATATATGATTTGACAACTAGTTTTATAGGAAATATCTTGTTTTAAAATAATTTATTAATATATGATTATCAATCAAATTAAATTTGAAAACTGAATTAGATTTAATTCAGTTTCACATTGAAAAATATTTTTATAATAAAAAATTCATACGAAATAATTATATTGTAATGTGTAAGATTAAAACAAATACATAATTTATTAAATTATTTTGATATTTTTTTTTAAATTAGAATTTAAATTTTTCAAAAATGATATTTTTGAAAATGATTTTTTATAAAATGAATAAAAATTATTATTTATAAAATATAATAAAAATTCTAATTATAATGTTTTTTTCCATAATGTTTGGATTATTCATCCATTATAATAATAAAATATTTTAAAAGTTAAAATTAATTTTATTAAATATAATAACAATAATTTTCTTATAATTTAAATATTTTGTATATC
>LPNX010644968.1:59414-93617 GCA_001517045.1 Pseudotsuga menziesii
AACTTCAAGTGATGATATCTATGATCTACAAGTTACAAGTTACAAGTGCATTTTCATTAGTAGCTATGGTTGTAAATACTAGAGAAGTGAGCACCTAGAGGCATTTAAACCTTAGGTGTATATAAAATAAGTCGTGATTCATTATTGTCAATGAGGGCATAATTTTATGACATTGTTAACACTATAGAATGCAATAAGGTTGGTAGGGTTATCATAGGTGTAATATAATCTCTAAGATGGGCATCTTTAGAGAGGTGAGATGATGTAACTTGGGACATTTGCCTATTTTAATATTTCCATAGGAGATAGTGCAACAATATTAAGGCATGATGGACGAGAATCACATGCTTTTACAAGTCATGTTCATTCCTAACTTGAAGACAAAGTGCACAACTCAAGTTCAAATCACCAATGCATGTCGTGTATGTACATGTGCATTTTTTCGAGCCTATATGAGAATTTATGGTGATGGGAAGTTTGTATCCATCCATGAGTTTTAGGTTGTATAAATCCTAGGTTTCAAGGGTGAAATCGATGATCATGGAAGGAGGCACACCTCTAGCACCATTATTAGAGAGTTAGCTTCCATAGTCACCCATGTTGAAAAGGTCTCAACCATGGAAACCTAAGTTCAACCCAACCATCCCTACAGAGCCATGATAAAAGGGAGAAACCATGACAAATCCATATCAACTTGACTATATTGAAGAAGTTACAATGAATAATTCATGACAAAGAATTTGTGCGATCTCCTATTGGTGACCAACGGTTTGTTGGCACTAGGCCCTGAGTATCATGCCACGATGAGTGCACATTTCCTCCACGCCATAGTCATCATAGTAGAAACACAACTTCTTCTTTCGTAAACAACAATACATAGTTCTTAGATTCATACGGTTTTTAATTTCATAGTTACATTCTAGGTACTCCACAATGACCATTTCAAGAATCAACGTTTTGAACCTTAATCACAGTTCATCTTCAAGACCAAATGTGTAGAGATGAGGATAGGTTAATCTTAACTTATTAATAGGAAACCACATAGACATCTAATTGAATTGACCAAAACACTAAAACCAAGCTATACCTAAACCTAAAGATTTTTAATAAAAAAGACCCAATTTTTTTAGGAAACCCTAATGAATGCCTAAAAACTAAACACTATATGAAAATTATTTTATTTGCACACTAAGTGGATAATGATTGAACTAATGATTAATTAATTATAATTATTATTTTTATTTTTTTATTTTTTTGTAACTAGGGGAATCAACAACTGGTACTCGTGTGACACGGGGTCCAGGGATCCAATCCCGCTACCACTATACCCCTAGGTGCATCCATAGGGCCTGAACCATGGCGCACGGGTAAATTTGGGGGGATTTGAAGATGAGACCTTCCATTTAATACCAATTTCAATAATTCCACTTTACCACTTGCTCTGCCCCCACAGGTGATTAATTAATTATTTAGTACATGTTTAGTATATTAATTAAATGTGATATACTAAATCTATAATAATTAATAATTAATACATATAGGATATAGCTAATACCTCTAAACTAAGTATGGCTTCCTTCTAAATTCTTTTATTACGAAGGAATTTAAATAATTGCTACATTTTACTCCAACTTTATTTTTTATTATTAAAGAAGCAAGTGTTAGTGATCTCTAGTTTATTGTCTCTATTTAGGTTATTTCGATGCTTGGTTATTTCTAAAGTTTTTCTAATCTTATCTTTGAAATAATGATTTTTCTTTTGAAGATCCGAGTGTCTTATAGGGTCGGAATGTGATGTGTAGTGTTTTGGGAATGCTCTTCTAGGACTAAGGTGTGGTTTGTACGAAAGGTCTTCGTGTCTCACCAATATAACATTTTCCACATGAACAAGTCATCTTATAAACACCTTGGTTTTGATGCTGATCAATAAGATCCTTCACCTACCTTATTTTATGTCTAATGATTCCAACAAATTTGAAAGCGGTAGATATCATTAGACAAAGAGGTAATTGACACAAGTTAAAGGTGTGTGAACTTGTTTGGTAATGAATGGATCTATGATATGCGTAGGGTAACATCGTCAAATGATATGCAATAACTTGTCAATACATTTCATCATCGACAAACGACCAAACGTGAAGGATCATTGTTAATTTCAACTTGATTTTTAAGTTAGGGGTATAATTTCAGCAAAAATTATCTAACCTAAGACATCCTATTTACTGTTTCCACATAGTTGTTGTGGGCTGTTGGATCTGAAGTCGCTTGAGATCCAACGACCCATAAAAACTATGCGACAACATTAAATAGGTTGTTACATGCTGGATATTGATTCCCATAAAATTTTATGATGAAAATGAATATAAAATAGGTATATTATGCTTTATAAAATAGATCAAGTAAATATATAATTAAAAAAATTAGTTGTATACATGCTTTATTTTTATAAACTTTAATTTTTATATTTAGTTTGTATTTTTTTAAATGTTTGCAAATAAATAAAAATGTTAAATTATTATTATTTATGAAATTGAATACCCAAAGCATGTTTGAAAAAATAATGCTTTCAAAATGAATATGAGTATAGAATCAATAAAAATATTAAATTTTTATTTTTATTTATGAAATAGAATACCTATTACAAATATTTGAAGGTGTATAATCTTTATTTTTTATGATTCAAAATAAGTTATGAGTTTATGTCTCTCCATTCAAAATGAGACGTAACTTAAAGATTAAAAAACACAACAATGAACTCTTTAAATGTAACTAGTAGCTTTTCTTATTTTATGCTAAATTGGGGAGCAAAAACCACTCAATTCTTTGTGAAATTAAGGAGAGCGCTTCTCTTGCAGTGGAAGTGCCATTTCGTGCAAATGGTGGTGCAATGGATGCGTTGCATGTCGGGTCTGGGCCTAGAGCAAGACATCCCACTGTGTGGTCCACTTCTACTACATAAAGGGTACTCAGGTAAAAGGGGATCGAAATGACTTGATCTCATTGAAGTGTGAAGACTGCTGCTCTACCAACAGCTTAATACCTTAATTAATTGACAGGATCACTTGCTATATTATGACTAAAAAAAATCGAGGCATTTTTTTAAGAATCTCTTAAGTTGACGAGAAGTGAAATTTTTAAGTTCAACAAAATTGAGAAGTGCTCAAAGTGTTAATAATTCTGCTTGGGTGTTCGAGCCACAAACACAACCCATCCATAACAAGAATTGGTGTCTCTTAAGTTCCCTAATAACCGTGCCACAAATTCCATTCTCGTAGTTTGCAACACCATAAAAAAAACCTATGACACCATCATGTTAATGATAAAATAGGATTGTAAGGGATAAAGGAAATGCAATTAGATCGCTGATTATGTTTTACTAGTAAATAAAATGTGGAAAGATAACCAACTAGCTTGGATGAATTAAGTGACAATTCCTATGAGCTAGAAACCCTAATGGTAGAAATGGAAAGAGAAGAAGAAAGGGAAATCACCCACTATAATTATGTATTGTAGATGATGAAGCTCCCTAGATCAAAGTGGAAGGTTGTGATAGCCCTCAAAAGAGTGATCCATTTCCTAGAATGAGCCACACACTTAGATTTAGATACTTGCAAGCAAAGCCTTTTCTCATTCTTCAATGAAAACACACACACAGACACACAATATAATCAATAAATATTAGATCTATTGTTGAAAATATAAATCAATGAAATATGTTGCAAAGAAAAGAGGCTTGGTGCCCTCAATGGGGATGATACATCCATTTCGCTCACTATAGTAATTATAATGTCCCTTGGGGTCTTTGGATTGAGACTTCTAAGATATGAGTGGAACTATGCTAATAAAGATGCCCTAGGATGAATCAATCAAACTTGAAAGGCTAGAACCACATTAATCCTAAGGAGGTCCCTATAGATGTGTTGGATATGGAAAATGCAAAAAACCCTAGGGGCTTGAGAGAGGTGGAAGGAATTGAAGTGCTACTCTAAGTTTGTACATACAAATTAGGGTTTTCAAATATAGAATAATCCAATAGCTCAAACAAGAATCAAATATATAACTAACAAGGGAGTGACCTAAAGGCATACTTGAGGATTTTAAGGTCCAACTCATAAATAATTATCATAACCTATCTATTGAATTTATGTCAAGGATTTGATTTAAAAGTTTTTAGGCCCATAAAAGATCTTTCTACATGACTTACATGACTTAAATGGGTTCACAATCATGGCACCCATTGTATTTGGTAGGATTTGAGAATATTAAACCCATTAAAGATGGTCCATCATGTTAATGTAAGGTAATGTAATGGTTAAAAGATATCATAACATCATTATATAGATAATATATAATTATGACACATAACACTTCCTTAAGTATAGTGTATATAGATACCAAAATGCTATTTCCATTTTCCATATTTTACATTGTAGTAATATGTAACATTGTATTGTCTTTTAGAGGAGGTAGTATCCAAAGACAATCCAATATCCAGATATCTTTGGAACATGATCCTAAGATCCTTAAAGCATGATGCAATACCTAGATATCAAACATGATAAAACCACCATAGTAGCCCATAGATTAAAATCGTGTGTGATGCAGTACCAAACAACGGGGTAGCCCATAGATTAATCTTGTGTGATGCAAGTAACAAACAAAAGAGAGAAACACTGAGAAGGAAAAGATGCAACATAAACAAGGATGATGAAATAGGGTAATAACGTAATCATGATGTAAAAAAGATAGTACTTCAACTCTGAAAATGTAAGAGAACGAGATAAGTGCTTACCAAGGAGCAGGATCGAACACACTCTTCAGATTTGCTCAAGGAACATTTATATTATCCTCAACAACATTTACTAATTCTTTCAACAGAATGCGACTAATGACATATATGAGTACTATGCAGATAGCAATCACAAGCAGAATAACAGTGAACAGTAATATTGAATTAATGCAGAGCCGAAATGAACAGTATTATTACAGATGAACATTATACATAGAGCCGAGTAACAGTGATGTTACAGAGCCGAATGAATAGTGGAATTACAGACTCTGAAACTTATAACAAACTGGACTGAACCAGTGTTTCTGATCCCAGCTGATCACACGAAGTGCAGAGGGAGAGCATACGCACTTGGTCTTATAGACTCATTACAAATGAGATCACTGCTTTTGATCCCAACTGATCGCTCGAGGCGTAGAGGGAGAGCATACACAGTGCTCGACACACACAGAATGATACCTAAAAAGCTGAGCAGACTACTTGCTCAAGACTGACTCTCTAGACTTGCAGAGCTCCTATGAGGCAACCCACGATGCGTATAATGATCCCAAGGAGTCTTATTTATAACAACTTAGCCGGTGCGACCGGTTGACGCAAACTGGCACTAACCGGTCGAAAACAGATCCGATAGCTACGACTGACAACTACCAGTCATAAACGAATCACCGGGGTGGAGAGTGGGGACTACCACTTCCATTATCTCATCCCTTAACTAGCCGACAGACATTACGGGGACCCGGAGAGACATCATGACAGACCCGACAGCATAAAACAAAGTGGAGCATAACTGGCCCACGGCAGTATCTAGAATCTACTATTTACACATCGGAGCATTTATCCGGCCCGAGACAGAAACAACGTGGGGCAATACTGGCCCACTCAGTCTTCAAATGGCCCACCACGGCTTTCAATCATTCAGGTCATGACCTTGAAGATATTCCCATATGTCTTCATCTGGTGAGTCATCACCTTGAGCATCATGTATCGGAGATTCTGGAATCTCAAGATCCCGAGGAAGAGGATAAAGCCACGGACTAAAACATCCTTGTACATCTGATCCATGGAAAGCTTCTAACGATTCACAAACAAACTCTCCTCGAAAATGTGACTTAACCTTGAAGTCAAGCAGAATGTCACGAATAGTAACTCGTGATTCTATGTGATCACCTTCAAGATTTCTCCGAATAACTTTCTGTTGAACATACATTCTATGCTCAAGTGGAGTATAAGATCCTCCTTCAAAATGAAGCTTAAACTTAAACCAATATTCTCGTTGATGAGCAACTTCTAAGTCAGATTTCAAATGGAGGATAAAATTTTCTCTTCTATTTTCCCAGTCATGCCTAGGGCAGAATTTATCTAGGAAAACATCTATCCATCCCGACCATTTAGCATTTGCTTTAAGATTTGAAGGGTCGACAAAAATCATTACAGTCTCATTTTCTCTACAACATTGCAGAATGAGATTGTAGGAAGTCCATGTTAGGCTACCATTGCCTAAATCAATGTACCAGAGATGTTCATCATCATCATAATCTATCCACACCTTCGATCAGTCTCTGATTTTACCTGTAGCGTCTGCAAAACTGAAAAAATGCTTCTTTCTCCCATCTTTCTAGGATAGTCAGCTTCAAGGGAGAAGTCTGGATATTCTGAATCATAGTTAATTCCAGAAAATGCTTAGCTTCATCAGCAGAGGCATATTCAAGAGACTCAATACGGACATCTCTAGGCAATGAACCATCCCAGGGAAGAATAAATAGTCCTTCTTTCTGTAGAAGTTCTTCTCTAGTCTTCTTCTTTTCTGCATCTTCTTCTCTTCGCATTCTTCTTCTGGCAGGACCAGAACTGGATTCACCTGGTTCAAACATCTTCAAAGAGGGCTGAAACTTTTCTATATCTTCTGCTGACTCCTTGGTCAACATATCAGCAAGGCAGTTTAAATAACCTGGTTTATACACAATCTCATAATCAAAATTAGATAACCAGATAAACCATTTTAAAATACGACTATTATTTTCTGCCATAAAATTTTCATTTTTCAGCATCCCAGGCATTATTTTAAGATCTATCCTGATAATGAATTTAATAGGTTTGAGGAAGAGAATAAAATGTTGAACAGTCTTCTTGACTGCTAATATCTCCTTATGGCTTGATGGATAATTGAGTTCAGCCTTCTTGAACGAGCCAGATCCATAGCCACAAATATTTTCTTTCTGTGCAAGCACTTCAATAAGAACACCACCCCAAGTATGTGCAGATGCATCTATCTCAATGATAATATCACCATTTCCTGAGGGTAGAGTTAAGGCTGGCAACAGCCATACTTTTTCTTTAATGCGCTAAATTGCTGCAGTCATTTCTCTAGACCAACTAGGTGGGTTCTTCTTGAGTCTTTGCTGAAGTACATGGATATCTTCAGCCTGGCCTTTATAGAATGGTTTGATGTAATTCAAAGAACCAAGGAACCTTTGAAGCTGTGTTTTCTCCATAATCTGATCTGGAAATTTTGTAAAGCTTTGGAGAACATGGTTCTGTAAAACAACAGTTCCTTTGTTAATCTTCAAGCTGAGAAATTCTATCTCGGTCTTCCCAATCTCCATCTTTGGCTCTAAGAGAACCAATCCATGCTTATATACTAAATCATAAAATATCTGCAGATGTTTCAAGTGTTCCTGCAGACTATGTGAACAGATTAGTATATCATCAATATATACCAAAATCCATGGATAGTCTCTAAAGATATCTTCCATCCTCTTTTGAAATTCTGATGGAGCATTATTAAAGCCAAAGGGGAGAAATTTCCACTGGTATAACCCATTAGGCACTGAAAAAGTTTTTTTAAATCTATCTTTAGCTTCTATACCAATCTAATAGAAACCAGATTTAAGATCGAACTTACTAAAGATAGAGCATCCAGTGATGCGCTGCAATAAGCTTTGTTTATCAGGCAGTGGATACCTGACTTTCTGAAGAACAGCATTTAGTGGCTTAAAATTAACTACTAATCTGGGCCTACCTCTTTTTTGTTCTGAATGTTTATTAACCACAAAGGCACGGCATGCCCAAGGGCTTTTAAAGGGTTCGATGAGCTCTTTCTGTAATAACTCCATAATCTCTTTTTTGCAAAACTCTCTTTCAGAAGGAGTCATTACTCTTGCAGAGGCCTTCATGGGTTTGATCTTCTGGAGTGGATCATATGGCAAAGTAACAAAATACTTCTCACATGTCCAGAAGGCATTGGGGTTGTCTGAACAGCAATCTCTTTTAAGCTTTTCTGAAATTTCTCTTAACATCTTTTCTCCATGTGTTTCAGAATAAGCTATTTCTCTTTCCATTTTAGCCAATCTAGGACTGTGATAATTTTCTGGTTCAACTACATATTGGCATCTAATTTCACCATGGAAAGATAAAGGAAGAACAACCTTCTTTTTATTTATATAACAGGTGAAGGTAATTTTGTAATGATCTACGGTATACGGACTGACTTGATGCAGGAAATCAGATCCTAGTAAGCAATCATCTTTAAGTTCATCTAATCTGTAAAATGTAAGCTTACTCATAGCTTTCCCAAAAGCAACAGGAATGATTTCTGCTTTACCTTTGATAGGCACAGGCGTACCATGAATTTCAATTCCGCTACCAAAAGTCTTTTCCCAATAATAGAAAGGTAGTGCTGATCCTTTGGCCAGATTCACTTGACAACCAGATTCAACCATGCAACTCAGCTTGTAAGGCTTAAATTCACATAAATTAAACTGTATCGTCAGATACAACTTAGGACCAGACATTAAAAACATACTCGGCTTGATAGATTCACCAGAAGACATACTAGGCTAAAATGTTTCAGGCTGTTCAGGAGTTTCTGCAATTTCTACTTCTCTATCCATAGCACCTTTGACGAACTTATTCAACTCATCTTCTGAAGAATGTTCTTCTTCAGCGTCTAAGATCTTTATATGATCACGCAGCTCGCTTATTTCTGTACAGAGCTGTTTAACTGCTTGTTGTTTCTCTTTGATCATGGCCTTTAGAGTTTCTCTTGTAGAGAGTCTATATTTCTGTCTACTCTCATGCTTATCTAGATATGTTCTATAGATAGTAGCAGGCTCATGGAAACTTACTGCTTTAGAGATAGGACTAGTATTGGGACTGTCCTTAAGCTTTTGTTTTCCTTTGAGCTGTTCTAGCAGTAGTTATTTTTCATTTCTCAACTGTGTTCGTTTCTGGTACTGGTACGGCTGAGTATCAGCAAGAGCTAAATCTATAGCAGCAATCTGCTTTTCTAGATCAAGCTGTTTCTGGAAGGAAAACATATACAAGGAGAAATCAAAATCAGGAGGCTCATATGTATGTACAGAAGAAATAGGAGAATGAGGGGAAGCAGGCATATTACACCCCCCCAAATTTGGGACCTCGGAAGACGGAGAACCAAGGTCAGAATCAGTGTTGGAACTGGGTTCAGAGGCGGATGAGGGGTCAAATTTGTGCAAAACTGGAGGATCATCAGAATCAGAATCAGACAAATAAGAATCAGTAGGAAGATAAAGGAATTCTCTGGAAGGAGGTTCATCAGAATGAGAATATTTCCACCATTGGGGCTGGATGGAATCACAAAAGGCAGCAAGACGGGGCTTGGATTTTTTCTTAGGGCATTTATTTGCCCAATGGCCTTTTTCTCCACAGAGAAAACAAGATTCTTTATCAGCAGGTTTCCTGCGCTTCTTAATATAATTTTTCCTTCTGGGAGGAGGTTTATGATACTTATACCTCTTATATTTAGGCTTCTTTCTTTCAAACCACATAGGTTTGTCAGGATAGTGATATCAAGGATCACTCGAGAAGAAACCCTTTTTCTTTCTTGGCTTGTGAGAACAAGTACATTTCAAGTGGCCATGGTTGTGGGCACCACATCCCCAACCTGGTAACTCAGCAACTTTCTTGCAGAAAGAAGGTGTATACATGTTCTGATGATGCTTAAAATCTTTATCAATCCTTTTAGCAAGATAGTGCTCTTTCCATGTCTCTTTAATATGATGATGCAATTGAGCAATTGAGAGACTCTGATAATTCAGATTCTTATCCTTCGTATATTTTTCAACTGCATCTGGAACATGCCCTGGAAAACTTCTCAGGTAATGTTTCAGATATGCAGGATCACTTGCTTTTCCTAATCTAATCAGAAGCTTTTGCATATAACAAAAATATTCGTCAGCAAGCGATAAGTTACAAAGTCTGGCAGACATATAAATAGATTGAAGATGATCAGCATAATCCTCATCATCACCACCATGAAACTGACTAGCCAGAGCTTTTAACAACTGCTGATCTGCATCCTCGGCATTTAAAATTTCATCTCTTTCTCTCTGAGAGAGCCATCTCCACCATTCATTTGCTAACCTTGTTAATCCAATGATTAACAAAGTTGCAATCTACTGACTCGTAATTCCAGGGTTCTGTGCTTTCTTTGCTAAATACCAATGAAATAACAAATTGAGAGAATCATGAATAGCATCTCGAGACTGACAGTCAATATTTAGGATAGGATGTTCAGGCATCTGGGAGATAACGTTATTGTAGGTAGATGTACTAAAATTAAATGGTATTCTGGGTGGTTGGGTAGCCTCTTGCTTAGACATATGAGTATCAAACTCAGGTTCAGGCTTTACACCAGAAGGAGATCCTTGGAAAACATTTGTACTCAACATACTTAAGTCTATGGGGACCAACTCTTTAGATGAAACAACCACAGAGGCTTCCGCAGGACTAGTCTCTGTAGATTCTATAATCTCAGTCACAGGTTCTGGACAAACAGGAACAAGACTTAAGACTTTTTGGATAGTTTTCTAAGACAAGGTAGGAGGAAGACTTTTTATAGTTGTCACCCATTTTGTTAATGACCTGAATTCTCTTTCAGACCTTCCATAATCAAAGGTAGGTCTAGGGTCATCATCTTCAGCACTCATCATCCCAAATGAAACACTTCTTTCTAGTTTAGCTTTTGTATCTTTTCTTTTATATCCTTCAGCAGCTAAAGCTAGAATAGATGGACTGGGTTTAAGAACTTGAGTTCCCAGCTTAGATGCTCTATCTGAAATCTCTTCAATTTTGTTCAGTCTTATCAGGATCTTTTCAGAAGCAGACTGAATCATCTTCTTAATGGTCTCTGAATCAGCAAGTAAATGCTTAACCAGCTCTAGTTTTTCACTGACTTCGACAATCTTTTCTTTTTCTTCGAGCATGCTTGCTTTGAGGCTTAAAATATCTTGGGCCATATCATCCAAGTTCTTGGCTGTCAAGGCATGCTGTAAATTTCCCCAATTACTGAGCTTTACTTCATCAGATGGAGTATCATCATCTACTGCAGACTTCTGCGGCAGAAATTCTCTTTTAGTCAGACCATCTGGAGTATATTGTCGAAAAGGGGTAGTAGGGATATTCCTACCAGGAAAATATGATTTACGGCCATCCATTTCAACTTCATATGCGTCATGTTCTCTTGCGAGAGAAAACATTCCTAACGTACGAAGAAAGCTATGCATACCTACATCAAAAGCTAAAGAAAAAGACATCCACTTGTAGGTTTCAAAAGTAGAGTTACAAGTTTTAACTATAAATATCTTATAATCACCCTCGGCTTTTCCATCCACTCGTTTTACATTCTATAAAAGTTCATTCCGCTTTATCACCAATTGATTCATTACTCTTTTTTCTTCTTGTATCTTCAATACCTGGTTTTAATCAATTAAGCTTTTAGCACAGCTCGGGACTTTCGTTATTGAGATAAATAAAGTTCGATGGATCTTGCTATGGACGTTTATATTGCACAAGACTATGCGAAAATCCGTCGCTACGAGAGAAATACATCGAAGCAGAATCGAGATGGCCAGCGCTTTTCCCGCGTGAATGAATATATTACGGCCGTGGAGTACGAGAAACAAATCTTGCCACCAGATGATAAGAAGAATCTGTGCTCCTCTGCTGTGAATAAGATGGTTTCTACTTCTACTAGTAGTGATCGTAGCAGCGACGTTGGAGTTTGCAGTATCTTCAAGGAATACATACTTTTCGATTGTTTCACTCCATGAACTTGTCTCTTTTTAACTTACTGCAAATCTCAACGTTTTTATAACTGTACTCAACAGTTTTTAGGTTCATATTGTATAGGCAGTACTCATAATTCATTCAGATCAGATAGGTCAGGAAGACTACTCTATCTACTCCATCTAAACATGTTATGTTATCCCGTGTGGTTAGATTAATGTAATGATAATCTCTTCATATTTTGAAATGATATTGGCATGATTATGTATACAGGAGCATTTCATGAATGTTTGTTTACTTTTAGAGTTTCTAGAATATATTTTTTTGCATATCAATGATTGATTTATATACATATGTTTTGATTTAATTTATTGAATTTTTTTGTTTTTTTGTAAATAAAACATTATATTATTATCGAAGCCGAGATTACATCACTGCCATTACAGGACGTCCAGAGTAGATCAACTCCTTACCAGAGCATCCTTCTCAAAAACCCACATGAAAATTCATCCCCCAGCTAGCCCGAGCCATCATATTCTTTTTATCCTTCCCCTTACAGACATAATTTTCCATTCCCAACCTGATTACAAAGAAACCAGAGTGTGTCATTCCCTTCCCGAATGGCCATCCTTAACAAACATGTATGTTCGGTCCATCCAACGGATCAACAGCGAAGTCAATGACTTCGCTGTTGGTCTGAAGTCAATGACTTCACTGTTGGTCTGTTGGATGGACCAAACGTACATGTTTTTTAAGCTCAGGCTTCCCGAATACAAAAAGGCCAAATAAGACCAACAGAGTGTATCATTCCCTTCCCAATTATAGAGAAACCAGAGAGTATCATTCCCGATTACCAAAAGGCCAAAACAGGACCAACAACAAAACCAAATATTATCATTCTCTTCCCTTATATACTGCATACTATTTAAAATTATGGACAAAGCAGAAAGACAAGAGTCAAGTCAGACCCTAGGGGTTGGCATCCAATCTTGGACTAGCAACAGAATCCCAAACAAAGGAAGTTACATGGGAACCTACCACACCATGATGGCCACATAGCGTGCTGCAGTGATGGCCTCCCTTTGCTCTCGGGCGGGCGAATTCCTCCAGCCCCTTTCCCACTGAATTGAAGGGGATGTTCATCTTCGCTGCAATCACGTCGATTTTCTTGTGCATTAGGTGGCATTCCTCCTTGGACTAGTCCACAATAAGAAGTATTTATTTGTGTAGAGGTAGGTAAAGAAATCTCCCTCTCCCTGTACGACTGTAAAACTAATTAATAGTAAAACCTTCTAACCTCTAGGTAGCGTAGATTCAGTTGTTGTGCTCCTTCCATACCGCTATAGGTTCCACATCCCCATCACATTTGGCCTCTCTCACAATGGAGGAGTGGCCAACCAAACACATATTTACCTAGTACAACATTAGCATGCAGTCGTAGGCAGAAGCTCTTCCCATCGTGGAGCCCGAGTCAAGAACCCAGTCTGCCACCTCTTTGCACAAATCCTCCGAGGATAAGGATTTAACCTCTAACCACAGGTCACCCATTACCTTTTCCACCTCTAGTCTAACGCTCAGCAGGACATGTTCCTTATAGAAATCCGTTTCTTCTTGGGCCTGTAGCTGCATCCTAGTCACAGGCTTCGTTCGAGGCATGTTACCCTTCCCTTTACAGTCTCGACTATCGGCGCCATCCCCATAGCTATGGCCGCTTCGTAGGGAGCGTTTTGGGGCCATATTGCAAGGCATAGGGAGGAGAGCCTCACATTGAGAAAGGAACCGAAGAGTAGCTTGGGGAGACAGAGATTTTGAAGGAAAATAAAACAGAAAGAGGGGGCAGATAACGCAGTCTACTCTTTGATGGGGGGTGCAAGCTGACGAGCTCTGCTTGATATAAAAGGGAGGAGGGTCCATGTTAACTTCCCAGGCCAGTACCGCCTTTGCGTCATGTTAATCATATAAACTGCTGCCCTCGTACCTTCACTTGCCACATAAATCATAATGGCCATTATAACCCAATCCTCCCGTCGATCCTGAGCTTCCTTACCCATCCCATCGATTCCTACAGTGCAAGCCTTAATGATAGTGAAGGACGACCACCTCATGGTCAGGCCAATTGGCCATGTGGCTTTGTGTATCATTATGGGTCATGAGGCCTGGCGTGCTCGTGCCCCCTGTCATTTCCGAAGGCACCATCTGCTGGCTGTTGTCGATGTTTCTTGCCGCCTGCCCGCATTACTGGGCCCATTCTTCCACATTGCATTCCTCCAAGCTACCATGATGAAGCCCCATGTCCCCCACAACGCCTGCGTTGGTAAGAAGATCCGCTGCCTTATTGGCAGAGCGTCTGACATGGATGAAGGAGACGTCCGAGTGAACACGCAACATGGTTTTTAAAGAATCCAATCTTCTATCTAGGCGCCAGCTCATTGCCACTTTCGCACAATATTTCCCATTCGCCAGATGCTTTTCCATATGAATCGAGATTTTGGAGTCTCCTTCTATGATGGATGAGGAGTAAGAGCCTCTGATCAGGCCTTCGAAACCTTGAATTAAACCTTCCATCTCGGTCGAGTTTTTGGTGTCTAATCCTAATGATCCAAGGGTGATGAAAAGGATCCTTCCACCATTATCCCTGCAAATTCCCCCGAAGCCCACCGACCTAGGATTTCCTTTAGAGGCCCCATCGAAATTGAGTTTAAACACATGGGGTGGGGGGGGAGACTAAGAGGATGGACTGGACGACATGCAAATATTTTCCCGTCTGCGCAAACCGGCCATTTGGGTTCTGTCAAGCCCCCAGTTCTCTGCTATGTGGGATTCTTGTAGGGGGGTTACCTTATCCTGATCCTGCCATGGCATGCTTCAGATTGTTGATAGCAGATTGTTCCTCACCGTGGTCTAGACCAATTCTGTGTTGGTGCACTTATCACGGAATATCTGACCATTTCTCTCTTTCCAAATGCGCCACATGGCCATACCTGGGAAAGCTTCCCAGACAGTCTGAATAGTTCGGTTGTTGAAGGATTTCTGGCTCCATTCATACAACGTTTGTGCCGGTTTTCCACGCCTCCTGTCACTTCGCTGGAAACAAATAGCTCCTTTATCCCATATGGCAGAAGTAAAGGGGCAGTGTTCGAGGAGGTGGACCATGGTTTCCTCCTTTTGAAAGCAGAGACAACACTAAGATGGACCCTAGATACCTCGGCGCGACAGGTTTTTGTTAGTAAGAATTCTTCCTTTGATCACTAACCAAATAAAGAGGGCAACTTTTGGCCAGTGTTTCACTATCTAGACCTTTCTCCATATACCTTCGTCATCCTCATGCGGGTCGATCTTGAGATTGTAGGCTTCCTTGATACTAAATATGCCTTTCTCCTTGCAGCCCCACCTTAAAATGTCCGGGCCCTCCTTGACTCTAACAAATCTCATGTGAAGCTCCTCTTGGAAGGCTCCCCAATCCCCATCACTCATCAGGTCAGGTTTGGTTGTGAATTCCCACTGGCACTGGCCTTCTTGGTTGCGAATTTCCCAGCATTGATTCACCCTTTCCTTGCCCTCTTCGAGAGAATTTTCCTTTATGAGCCGCCATCTTGGGTTAGTCCCAAGCTTGGGGAGCTGATTCCATGAATTGTCCCAGAATTTTGCTGTTCCCCACCCCCCCTTATCTCCCAGAAGCTATGGTCTTGCACCAGTTTTTGTCCTCTTATGGCTTTCAACCATATGGGGGAGCCATTCGGCTCCTCATTGAATCTTATAAATTGTTGTTTTGTCCTGTCCGAGCATATTTGATGTGCCATAGTTTTGCCCATGGTTCTGCTGAGTGGGTAACCCATCTCCACCAGATTTTCGCTCCCTGAACCTCTGCCATGAGTTCCGGATCTCTTAGTCCTAACCCCTCCCAATCCTTGGGTTTACAGATACCGACCCAACTGACCAAGGAAAATTTCACTTTTTATTCTCTGCAGCCCCAAAGGAAATTCCTTTGCATACCTTGAATACTTCGCATAACTGACTTAGGAGATGAGAGGATCGAGAAGAGGTATATGGGCATTGCTTGCATAACCGCTTTTACCAAAATCAAGCGACTTGGGAGATTTAAAGGGCATAGAACCCAACTAGACAACTTTTGTTTCATTCTGTCCAGCAGATCCTGCCAGGAGGCTTTCCTTAGCTGCCCCATCCTCATAGGGATTCTGAGATATTTTGAGGGCATGGTCCCTTTCGTGAATCCAAAAATCCTGATGATGTTTCTCTAAGTGATTCTGTCTGTGTTCATGAAGAAGATTTGGGTTTTATTGGGGTTAATAGTAAGGCACGAAGCCTTAGTGAAGAGGGTCAAGCATTTTTTGAAGCTCCTTGCTTCTTGGACTGAAGGGTGCCCCATGAGCATGGTGTCATCCATGAATTTTCGGTGAGTCTAGGCTTCCATCTCTTCATGGATTTTTATCCCCCTCAGCTCCCCGTTCTCAGATTGAGTCTTAATGAGACGGATCAGGCCTTCAACCATTAGAATGAAAACGAAGGGGGAGAGGGGATCCCCTTGTCTAATACCTATGGTCACTTGGAAAACTCTGGTGGGGGATCCATTTAGAAGAATGCTAAAGAATGGGGTTGTGACTAAGTTCATGACCCATTCTATCCACTCTGGACAGAAACCGTAGGCTTCCAGCATTTTCCCCATGAATTGCCAGCTTAGTTTATCGAAGGCCTTTGCTATGTCCAACTTTATCAACATACCCAGCCTCTGGGAGATCTTTAGAGAGTGGATCACCTCATGGATGAGGATGACATCATCCAGGATCTGTCATCCTTCGACGAACCCCGATTGCTAAGAGCAGATAAGGTTAGGTATAAGGGGTTTTAATTTGTTGGCTATCACTTTTGATATGATCTTGTAAATTACATTGCAGAGGGCAATTGGACGAAATTTGTCCGGACTGTCAACTCCTGCTTCCTTGGGGATTAACATGAGGAATGTTGCATTGAAAACTTTTAGGACCCCTTTCTTGTCTCTAGATTCTGCTATGATTTCAAAAACCTCTTCTTTGATTAGATCCCAAAAGAAGTGGAAGAAGTTGGAGGTGAAGCCGTCAGGACCTGGAGCTTTTACTAAGGCCATCTGGTTAACAACTTCTTCAAGCTCCTGCATGGTCACTGGTTTGATTAGCACCTCGCTATTCTCTCTTGTTACCAATCTGGGGATTAGATGAGTGATCCTTTCTACATCTTCCCTTCTGTTTTCCCTATCTTCTCTGAGGAGCTTAGAGAAGTGCTGGGTAAGTTCCTCTTCTATCTCTATTCTTGTCTCTATCCTGCTACCTTCATCCTTTCTTAGCTTCTGGATTCTTGAGCTGCACATGTTCTGAATGGCTGAGTTGTGGAAGAACTTAGTGTTTCTCTCACCCTCTTGGAGCCATTTTACTCTTGCTTTTTGTTTCCAGTAGATTCCTCCCTGCCTCTCTCTTGCTTTTAAGCTGGCCCCATAGATCCTTTTCTTTGGC
Organism: Pseudotsuga menziesii; assembly: GCA_001517045.1. Lineage (NCBI taxonomy): Eukaryota > Viridiplantae > Streptophyta > Pinopsida > Pinales > Pinaceae > Pseudotsuga > Pseudotsuga menziesii. The sequence continues at coordinate 76,752 of LPNX010644968.1, forward strand.
CTTCATGTTCTCATTCCAGCCTTTCTCCATTCCCTCTTTGTTTATCGGGTCCAGTTCACTGATTAGTCTCTTTTTATCTTCAAAGATAGTGCCAAACTCGTCCTTGTTCCCCGTATGGATTTTGGCTTTTAGGAAGTTTTAGCTTCTGCTGGAAACGGTACATGATGGTACTAGGAGGGGGGACCATCTCCTACCACCAATGCAATACACATTCCTTGAAGTCCTTGTGTTCCAACCATAATTGCTTGAACTTGAAACGTTTGCTCAGTTTGGTGCTGGACCAATCCCAGTTAAGGCATATTGGCCAGTGATTCGAGCCAGCCGTCGGGAGTACATCTGCCATTATTTCTCCCCTAATATGGACAATGTATTTAGGGACCAGGAATCTATCTAGCCATGATGCCACTAGATGTCCCCCCCCCCCCCCTCTCTTATTGTTCTATGTAACCCATCCATTGCCTGTCTCCATATCCACTGGAGGGCTTCGGGCCAAGAAGTCAGAAACTTTCTTGGTACTTGTCAAGAAATATTCTTCCCCGCTTCTTTTCCCCTAGGTTAGAAAAGAGGTTCAAAATTCCCCTCCCAGTATCCAATTCCCAATATCGGCCTGCTCTTTAATCCAACCAAGGAAGTCTATGAAGGCCTGTTTCTCCAAGAAGCAGATCAGGTCGTAGATGTTCCCCAGTGTTCCTTTCACACCCATATTCAGAAGGCAGAAGTCCTCCATTAGTGAATATTTGTTAGCCCTCCATTCTGAGAGTTCCACCTCACCAGGTTGCCACAGGATAGCTATACTCCCAGCTTGTCCTATAGCATCTAAGGCCATTAGCTGACATCCTTTCCAGAGATTGCTTTTGATTTTCTCCAGACCCTCCAAGCTGCATTTAGTTTCTTGAAGGAATAAAATGTCTAGTTTTTCCTGCATAATCTTTCTATTCAGAGTTTTCCATTTCTTGGGGTTACTACACCCTCTAATATTCTAGGATATGAGTTTCATTGACACACCTTACTGACTTCAGAGAAGGCCGCCCTTATTGTGGGGTACTAGCCTGATTCAATAACTTTAACCCCAATTGCTGCTATTTGTTTCTTATTGGTTTTCCTTCCCCTCCTAAGCTCCTCTTCCGGGGATTTCCATTTGCTTCCTTTTTGCGGATCTGGGTCTATACCCAGCTCTTGGTGAGCCCCCGATTTGACGATGGCTTCCTGGAGAAGCTCGATCTATTTCCGTGGGACATATCCCTTTCCTTTCTTTCCACATTCTTCCTCTATTGTGTCCAGGTATAGCTCCTCCAGTTCCATTTCTTCCCCATCATCCTCCTCCATAATTTACATCTTTCGCACCTCCTCGCTGTTTGAGTTTTTAACTTCTTTCTCCCGTGTCTTCCCAGGTTCAGTCTCCTTACTATTATTTGGATCTAGTGTTTCATCCCCTAGAACTTCAAAGGGGCTGGTGGATCTCAGGATTTTTGGTGCCGGTTCCCTCCTGGATTTGGAAGATCCCCCTCCTTTGCTCCTTTGCTTGGACTTAACCTGAGTGAACCCGTCCTTCTCCCCTTCGCCCTCCCACTTGTGACCAGGGTTTCCCTCTTCCGCTTTCATTTTTGGACAACCCCTTCCTAGATGGCTACGTTTGTGGCAGTGCCTGCATCGGAATGGTAACTGTTCATAATCGATCAACTAAATCCATTCCTCGTCTTCCCACTTCATGCAAATGGCTTCTGGAAGTTCTTTTGATAGATCCAGATAGACACAAATCCGGGCAAAAGAAGTGTATCGCTGAACCCTATTTTGTTCAGATACCTTTATGAATTCCCCCAAGGTGTTCGCAATGTCCTTGAGGGTCTCCAGATCCTAGTATTCACTAGGAAGAGAGAATAGGCGGATCCAAACTAGGCCGACCGTCATGTATTCCATTTCTGGGTTAAAGCGCTCTTTCCATGGCCTCAAGTATAGGCACACCGAGAAGAAAAAATACGGCCCTCCTTCTAAGATTCTGTCCCTGTCTTCCTGGTTGAAGAAGATTATGGTAAACAATCCTTTGGATCCCAGCCACATGTTGTAGTGGCCTGTCAGGTTCCACACAGTGCTTATCCACCTAACCAAATCTCTTTCCTTGGGCCACACTCCCACAAATTTTCCTATTAGGGATTTTTCCTTCCACTATTCGATCTTTCCTCTCACATGTTCAGATTTGATCTGGATCATCGGGATCGCTGTGGCCTTCAGCAGGCACCCCCCCGTGCCAGATCTTTTGCCTTTTTGCTCCTTTTCCTTATCGCTTCCCATCCCCAATCCTCCCTTCCTAGAGGCAGAATCCGGGGGTTCTGGTTCTACCATGGTCATCCCCAGAGGGCTTGAGAGCAGCCTCGCCTTGCGGTCCTTCCACCAACCCTTGCCGCAACCGTAGTCTCACGCAGTTTCTCCAGGAACCCTAGTTACCTTCCCTCTTCAATGTTGTATGAGGGTACTTCGATTTAATTTATTGAAGTTAACCATAATAGCTGTTTTCATTTATGTAGCTACAATGTCTAGATTTTGACGTTGTGCACTACAATATATTCTTCATCTTCCTTCTCATCATCTATACCATGCTCTTCATCGGGATGAACTCTTTTGTGTCTTCCTGATCATCTTTTGTCTTTTTTGAGTTTTGCAAGCAAATTATATCCTTTTTATGCAGAATTTTTTTAGTTTTATTTAATTTTTCTTTATGACCCTTGATATTTACATACAATAGGGTCTTGTTTCAAGATTGTATCACAAGCTGAGTGGATTATTTTATTTTAGGGGTTAAATTTCAGTGGTAATTATCCATATTTAAATATGCCATTTGTAGATAATTTAAAAATTTACACAAATGTGAATTTATAGTCATATTGACAAGCCAATTCAAATATTACCACTATCTATAAAGTGTATAAATGTATATATTCTTGAGATATATAGTGTATAAATGGCCCAATAAAAAATGATAGGTAAATATATACTCAATTTTGATATTGTTCTAATCAAATTGAAAAATATAATAAGTTTAGAAGAAACATTTCATTGTGAATTTTGTGGTTCATTTTTATAATCTATATCTTTCTTTATAACCTTAAGAATTAATGTGGAACTCTCAAAGCAATCACAAATCATTGAGATAAGACTCTCAACATAATGAATGCCTCCAACAATATATTGGTTCTTTTGTTACAACACGATTTAATTCATTACCAATATCAATTAGTCTATGCATGCAAATCTTAATATTATAATGGACCTTCAACAATCCATTAACATTGAGCAATTTTCTCCTTGACACGATTCCTAAATCTAATGTTTAAATCATATAAAAAAAACCTAGAACATTGTAAGAAAAAAAGTTAATATAAAAATACAATAACATTTGCTAATGTGGATGCCCCTATTAATTATCTAATTCGATACATGGTCGCTACCAAAATATTATAGGGAAAGTCCAATACCTATAAAATAGTAAAGTAGACTTATAATAAAGCTAAACATATATAATATTATTAATAAAATATTAAATATCAACTAGTATATATTAAACATAAAAAATTATTTATTTTATAAATATTATTACAACTAAAATTACTATTTAAAAAACAAAAATATAAAATCACAAGTAATTAAACAAGGTTGAGCGAGACAATTGTTTGTTATTAATAATATATTAATAAGAAAATAAAAAAATATTACCACTACCTACATAGACTCCTAAATATTAGCATTTAATTAATGAATGCTTGAATGAATTACTAAGTATGAATTTAAATGGTATTTACATTTTATAGTGTTTAAATAATTAAAAGACACAAAGCCAAATTATACTACTATGGTGAAAATACACAACTTGAACCAAATTTTCTTTTATGTAGGACAAAACTTACCAAGCTACCACCTCCATCTCAAGCTTCAATATTCCAGTATTAGTATTAAACTCTTACTAAGTTAGCTCTATCACTATGTTATGTTAATTTGTCATATTTGTTGACCTTATAAACACATATTTAGTTGCATTAAAAATAGTTAGAAGAGTTTATGGCTTGCATTCCTACTCTATTCATAGATCTTAGTCCCATACTTTCAACTTCTACCACAAGATCATCTACCATGTAAGAGTTTGTTGAACAATATGGGCCCAATCTCTCATTAAATATTACAAACACACGTGCACAATGAAAAGAAAAATTTCGTAATGCTCCTTAGAAGAAGATTCCTCATGAAAATTCAATTGTAAATCTCACGAGTTTGAGCAAATTGTAGGAAAATCCATTTATTTTCGCGATCAAAGTCACTAATTTAACATATGCATTAGTGTTTCCAATGTATATGTAATTAGTGTTGGTATTATCAACATCCAAAACCTATGCAAAATACAATTTTGTTAAAGAATTCAAGATAAACATAGGTATAAAGGCATGACATGAGGATATGCTTGCAATAATCTTTGAGAGGGGTGTTTGATAGGGTGAGAGATTTATGATCATGGAATTTCAAGTAAATGGATTACTACATGCTACTTGTGAAAGACCCAATTACTTGGTACATAAGATAACAACTTATCTCAGAGTTTTTTCTACAAATCCCTGGTTAATCAAGGTTTATATTTATATTTGGGTTGTTAAATAAATGGATTACTACATGTTACTTGTGGAAGCCCCAATTACTTGGTACATAAGATAACAACTTATCTCAGAGTTTTTTCTACAAATCCCTGGTTAATCAAGGTTTATATTGATATTTGGGTTGTTAAATGGATGTGTGGTGCATGAGAATCCTATATATATAAATTGATGAAAGTTACATACAAAATATCCATACATCTAATGTTATGGAAAACAATACTTATTATTCATGCAAGTGTAGTCACAAGTAAGAGAGGATTATCAAAACAAAATATAATGAAGGATGTATGAAGAACAAAACTATCATTAGGTGCATGAAATAGATTCATGCTAGTGTAATTTTTTTAACAGAAACTGAAAAGTAATTGTATAATTAAAAAGGGGTGTGCACAACCAATTAGTACAGTGCCATTGGAAAAATGAAGAAAGGAAGCTGGGATAGAGTATCTACAAAAGATGCTATCCAAAATGAAAGCCTTCTAAATCCAACATGGCATTTTCTAGTCTGCACTATAACTGAAGTAGAGTATATGCGTATGAACAGCTTGTTCAAGATAATACAAAATAAATAAACTAAGAAGTGGGAATCGTTTTTGTTTGCATGAGAACCCCACAGGCTGGGTGACTAAAAATTATTCCATTGGTTGAGCTGCTTCTCTGGGATGTCTTGACAATGGATACATTGGTTCATCGGGATGAGCTTCTGAAGGTCTTCCTTGATGCAATCGACCGTACCCATCAGCTCTCTAAGGTCTTTGTCGTGATCATATATGTAGGAGTCATTGCAGATGGTCTGGTAAGAAACATGTCGCATGTCAGAAACTAGTTGTTTCACGTCCGAATCCATCTCCTTATTGTTTGAGATACCCACTGCAAAAAAATCTGCGAGCCTGCGAATGTTCAGTACGAGGTCATCTTGACATGCCTTAAGGCTAGAGTACACAGAACCCGATCCTTTGGTTTCCATAGTATTTCCTGCGAGCCGAGGAGAAACATGGCCGTTCAAAGCTCTATTAAAGGTCAGAGTTGAAGGGGAGGGCATAGCACTATTTGTAGCAAGGACCACTACACAATGCAGATGGCTGGTGGCAACTTCGACCATAACTATGGAGGAGGTTACATCATTGCTTTCTTCTATCGATGAGAGAGCTATGGGGGAGCTGGAGAGTTATTCTATTTCGTTAGAAGGCTTCAAAAGAAAGCATGAGAGATGTGGGGTGTTCAAGTAGAGGTCTGAGGGTTATGCGCCATCGACGAGAGGTTTCAACAACAAACATGGGACAGACATGGAGTGCAAACAAAGGCAGTATAAAATAGCAAGGTGGAGCTCAAATCCTTTTGGAGAAGTGTTCGAGTGAGGTATATGTGAGGGAGAGGCGTTCAAAAGACGACGAGAGTCCATGGCACGTGTGGAGGAGTTGGCAAGCGAGGAAGGAGAGGACATGAAGTTATGGATGGGGAGGACATAAGTTAAGGAAGAGAAGGATGGGGAGTTAAGGAGGAGAAGGGTGGGAGGCCACACGTCAAGGAGAAGGCCACAGACGGGCTCAACCAAGGAGGGGCACACTAAAAAAGGTGAAAAGACTTGCTAAGAGGAGGGTTGGGTGCAAGAGAGGGAGGGTCGAGAGCATGAGGGGGGGTTAAGAACTAGTTTAGGGGATAAAATTGAGAAACAACCCCTTGTTCATTGAGTGACAAAGAAGCTTGGGGTAGTGAGGCCCCTTTATTGACTAGGCTATCTGCATGGGCATTGTTTGATCCGAGGATATGGAAAAAGGATGTGCGAGAGGGGAGATTTAGATGAGATATTGTGTCATAGGATTTTCTGCAGTTGATGGATCTAACAAAGTAACCCGAGCGCATCTTTAGGATGACGTGGCAGGACTCTGCAAAGACAAGAAGATTTGAGATGGTTCCCCGATCTTCCATTTCAAGGCCTTGTAGGAGCGCCGACCATTCTTCCTCATTGTTTGTCTTGTGTCCAAGGCCGCAAGCAAAGGTCTTAGCTATTTGTCCTCCAGGGTCAAGGATAACCCCTCCTGCACCAACCTCCCCAGATTCATGCTAGTGTCATTAATAGAGTTTGATTTATCAATGATGGAATGGGATCAGGTATGTGAAATTTGGAAGAATTTAACAAAGAAGAATCTTAAATATTTAAGGATTTTGTATTTTTGTGTAAGTTTGTAATGATGTTGTATTCCATATTATGTAGGACACATCAAATATTTCTATCCAATTCACCAAAAAACTAGAAGTATACCTAATGACTTCTTGGTGTTTCCATTGGAAGGAATTGAAATTATATGAGGACTTCTTATTTATATAATTTTTTGTCATTTGATAATGTTATGTTAAAAAAATTTCATAATAATTTCATGTGAAGTGCAATTTTAAAAAGAAAACCGTCACACAAAATTACTTAATGGGTAGGAGTGATCGTCAAATTTAACCCTTGATCCATGCTCACTTGCATGACATGAAATGGAAAAAGGGGTTCAAATAAAATATTGGATGCGCCTAATAGCAACCTAAAACCATTATTTTTATGGTGTTGCCATTTTGATTGAAACATATAAAGTTAAAAAAAAAAATTGTCTTCATATTGAAGATAACTGCTCATTTTTCAAACCATGGGTGGATTGCCTTATTCGCTCCAAAGTCCTGAGATCTCGGGGGTGGGAAGGAAATTAATGTAATTTTCTTGTGTGCTCTATATTAAAACACTATTACATTTGGTCACTAACATGGTTATAGCATATTCTTTTGAATGTTACTGTATTAGGTCACTACTCTGATTAGTGAATGTTACTATACCAGTGTCTTCACTACTCTGATTAGACCCAAAACAATCCAGAAAATGGATAAATCCTTGAGGGAAGCCCTTGCATAAGAGGGTTTTCTACTCGAGAATGGTTTGGAAAGGTTTTGGATTGTCTTTAGAGTTGACTATAGATTTTATTTTTTATTTTAATTTTAATTTTTTTTGTTGGACATGTGTCTAAACAATTTTAATATGCTATGACTTTTATCTATGTAAGTATTTTGGCCTAGGAGAATGTGGTTTAATATTAATTTAATAAAACTACGCAATATTTTTTGGGGAAAAAAATTGGGTATCCATCACAGGAAATTTGAGGTCTAAAATAGGTCTCCTAAGGAAAATAATAAAATAATATTTATTAATTTTGGAGGAAGAAAGAAAAAAACTACTTTTTTGTTTGTATTTTCGACATATCTCCTTGTGTTTGCGCTGAGAGGTGCTCTACAACCCAGTATGGAGGAGATCTTGTAACGTGATGTAACGTTACTAACATGTCGGCAAAAAATAATAGTGATAGTAAATATTATGGGAGAGATCTTGTAACGTGATGTAACGTTTGTAACATGTCGGCAAAAAATAATAGTGATAGTGAATATTATCAAGAGATTTTGTAACACAAAATAAAAAATAATATCACTTTCATAACTTTATTTTTATTAATAAAAACTAAATTTTCTAATAGGCCAAAATAAATGTCGGCCACAAAAACAATCTAATATGGGGGAGATGTTGTAATCTTCCTACCTAACAAAACAATAAAAAAGTAAAAATTTAATTATCCGTAAAAAAAATATGTGAGTCAAGAAAAAAACATAAAATTGAATTAACCGCCAAAAAATGTTGGCCTTGCACATGGTTTTAAAACCATGTGCAAGGCATTCTAAACAACCCATGGTTTTATTGTACATGGTTTAAGAGGGCCTTGCAAATGGTTTTAAGACCATGTGCAAGGCCTCCTAAACAACCCATGATTGTAGGAGGGCCTTGCATATGGTTCTAAAACCATGTGTGGGGAAATGATGCAATGTTCGTTCCTAACAAAATAAAAAATATTATATGTCGGTCATAAATAATATTAAATATTAATAATAATAAAATTATATGTGGACCTTAAATAAAAAGATGTGTCTTTTGGTTTGAATCAAATCAATGGATACTAAGAAGAGGTTTGCACCTCAAGAGATTTGATCCATCTCGGCGCTTGATAGAGCCTAGGATTTGGATCTACGTTGGTTATTTAAACATTCATCTCCCATCATTTATGAATCCTTTTAATTCAAAGCGTGAATGTACCATTGCTTTTTAATACAATTGGTTCAGATCAAATCCAAAGATTAAATGGAAATGCAGAAAAAATAAAAGCAAATCGACCCTCCCCATGTTAGATTATGACTTTGTCATTTGGCAGTTTCAAGGTTATGAGAAAAATGGATTTACATTACTGCTTTTAGATTCCTGAATTAGTACAAACCAATTGCTCGTCACATCCATGGTGACTATGTATGAATCTTTGTTGTAGCCTATGTTGACTATTTAAACTTTTGTAAGACTGACTTGGACACGCAAAATTTATTTTTTTATTGCAGTAGTTATTATAAGTTTACCTGCGGTCGTGGTTATTTAGAACACTGCCACGAAGTGCATGGACATTTGATAATGATAACACATGTTTAATCCACCACACACCACTTGTGGATTTATGTGAATCTTTGGATGCAATGGTAATACTATGGTTACGCTGTTAGCAGGTTTGGAGAAGTGTAGTTCAATTGTTTTACTTATTCTATATTTTTTTTTACTTTTTAATCCAGTTTTCGTGCGGTCTATTTCGAATGATTTGAGTTTTGGCTACCAGAGAATCCAGTGCAGCCAGGACCTTCGGCCTCTAACCTCAACCATTTTGTCATTTAACCCAAATATGTTCTCGGTCGAAGGTGCTGTAGGCAGGGAGCCTGTAGAATAATTTATCTCTTTCCTTTCATTTTGATGAGCCTACAAGTATTGAGTGACTAGTTCTGGCCAGTATGAGTTCTGAGTTCTTCTAGTAGTGTAACAAGTAGTATGCTTTTTCTACTTAAAGATGAGCAAGGAGATGACACAAAAGATTGTAGAACAAATGGAAATAATCGTGAATAGATGGAAATAATCCAACATGAGCTTCCTTGCGGGAATATATGAACTATGAAGGATTTTTCAATGCATTTCTGCGCTGAGGAGTCACAACATCTTTCCACAAGAATATTGGTATAGGCTAGGAGCTGGCACCTTGTTGAGGTATTCCTTTGAGCGATGAATTACCCAAACATAAAATTCGACCATTGGGTGATCAACAATTGCTAGATACATTGTGGTGGAAGCTATTGGGTTTGAAACCGAGAAGAACTGGAAGCTGGATACACTAGTGCTTCTTCCATTGTTAGTTATGTCTCTCGAACTCGATATGGAACAACTAGAGGTAGAACTAGATCCGTCACAGGGTAAAAAGGAACTGGGATTGGAAAAGATACTGTGCAATATGATGGCTGGCCAACATTGATACGCTCTTAGGATCATATAAATGTAGGTTCAATGACTTAGGATCAGACAAATGCAGGTTCAATGAGCTCTTTTTAAAGTTGTTTGTTCTTCCAAAGATCGAGTGCATTGGTACATTTACTGGCTACAGAGCAAACGCTTGAATAAGCCCTTGAACTACTTGTTGTGAATACATCCATCTTAAGTAATAATTCTAATGTTGGTTCTAGCTCAACCCAGTCAATCGCTTCTGAGTCAACGGATGGATGAAACCACCGCCAATCAATCGCTTCTTCGACATTTCTTTGTTAATGCTTAGGTAATTCCAGATCATTCTCTTCACTCAGATGCATATGGAATTATAAAGAGTTATATTTAGTTGTCAGAAGTGGTTGGGGTTCTAGTTAACATTGCAGTGAGCGTTGTTATTCTTATTCAAATCTTCTTGGACTGGAGAAGAATTCCAAAAATCGTTGAGGCAAGCTAATTAGAAGTATATATGGAGTGCATCAACTAATTTGTTCTTTCTAATGAAATATTAAACATATCTATTGCTAGCAGGTTCAGATATAACATACCTATAGAGCAATCACCATTGCCATCGTTTTTCAGGCCAGATATTTGAACCAAGAGCTGCTTTGGTGGTGCCTGTTTTGGTATTTTTTTCCTCTCTTTTCCATCGAACCAACTGACTTTGGTTTTTCAGTTTTCTTTTCCAGCGAACCAATTGATTTTGGTTTTCCATTGTCGTTTTTTGGATTCAAGATCGTTGCTAACAGAATGCAGAGCAGTCAACTCTTCAAAACTCTGATTTTATTCACCTAGCAAATGCTTATTTCTGTCCAGCTGCTCTTGTAGGGCTTCATTCTGTTGTTCAAAGAGAATATTTCCTTATGTTGTGATGCTCTATTAAAGCTGACTCTTGTTCGTATCCTTCCTTCAGCTGTTTCTCAACGTTCTTCATTTTATTTTCCATCATTCCAATTTGAGAAATCAACTGCGAAATCGTAGTTTCTAGAATTTGGTTTCTAATACTTGTGTCTCCATGGTGGAGATTTAGAGCAGGACTCAAAATAGAGCGAATATCAAATATCAAATATTGCAAATTTCAAATATCAAAGTAGCGCTTTCATGCACATGCAAGAGTTATATCTTTAAGGTAGGCTCGCTTCTGAGCTCTTTATGGTAGACTCGCTTATGATCTTGAGCAATATAGATAGATCCATAGGATGGTCAAATGAAAACTGTATAAGATTCCTGCATCCAGATTTAATGTCTCATTGCTAGGCAGTGGGGCAATGTGTTCCTTTGCTTGGCGGTGGGGCGGTGTGGGTGGATTGGCAAAAAATATTGCCCACTGGCTTTGCATTTCAAAAAATGAAAACAGTTTCAGTCCCTGGCATGCTTGAGATGAAAGTGACAGCAACAAAAAAATGCAGTGACATGTGTGAGATGAACCTAAAATGCAATGGCATGTGTGTAAAATGCAGTAACATGTGTGAGATATGTGGCATGTGTGTACAATGTAGTAACATGTGTGAGATACGTGTTAGGATCATAAGGTGTCATGATCATAACTAAAGAAGGGCATACTGCCAAGATCACGCATAAGGATCATATCAAAAACTTAAATCCAACATTAAATGTTAAAGAAATAATGCTATGACCAGACTTAACATTAATTCAGATCTGTATATGTCATCTATCTTTTGAATAGATCATGCATAAGGATCATATCAAAAAATTGATCCAACATTAAATGTTAAAGAAATAATGCTATGACCCGACTTAAAATTAATTCAGATATGTATATGTCATCTATTTTTTGAATAAAAAGATTATGTTAAATTGATATGGAAATGCCTTTGCCTGCCCCCTTGCCTCGATAGGAGGCCAAATAAGGCATCGGAGTTTTTGATTGGTGGAAGTAAAGTGTATACCTCGAACTGAGCTTAAAATGTAGGCTAAATGAGAAATACAAACTTTGATTTGCAATTGAACTTAGGTTAAATGCTAAATAAAAACTTTGATTTTCAATAAGGCATCGAAGTTTTTGATTGGTGGAAGTAAAGTGTATACCTCGAACTGAGCTTAAAACGTAGTCTAAATGAGAAATACAAACTTTGATTTGCAATTGAACTTAGGTTAAATGCTAAATAAAAACTTTGATTTTCGTGTAAAGAGGCTTTGATTTATGTGCAAAATAATTGAAATGACGGCAAGCCAGTCCCTGCCAGCCTGAAGGCAGGGACTGGCATGGTGGCCTATAAGACAACAAAGGGTGAATGTAAACAAAGGGAAATCGCCATAACAAGTATTTATGAGGAAGAAGGCTCTTTATTATAGAGGGGCACAAATATTATTCTAAGCAAGGAATCCACATTTATGATGGACATGGAGGATAATACTATCACAATAGTAGTGGGAAAATATTGCAAGACCTCCTTAGTGGTAGTGGAAGATGCAGATGGGAAAAAGGAAAATTTTGAAGTTACATGTGCAACAAACCATGTTACAAGAGAAGTGAAAAAGGAAATCAAGAGGAAGACTCTTAACATGAGAAGTGAAAAAGGAAATCAAGAGGAAGACTCTTAACATGAGAAGTGAAAAAGGAAATCAAGAAGAAGACTCTTGTTTTATTTAACCATATAAGAATTTGTGTTTATGTAAGTGTTTACATCAATGTTAGAACTGTAGAAGTTGATGGAGAACACTTTGATGAAGTGTTGAAGCTACCCAACAATAGAAGAAAATTGAATACCGGAAGAACTTGAGATGATATTAAGAATGAGAAAAAGAGTAAAGATGAAAATAAATTTTGCAGAGTTGTTAGAGTGAAGTAGAAGGAAGAAAAGGAAAGGGCATGGATTTTATTTCTTTAATAATAGAAAGGGAATATGCATTGTGGTAGTGATAATGAAAATCCAACTTTATAATTTGTCCTTGGCACAAGGATGTGACTTTTTTTTCTTACTTTGGGAGTTTGATGTAGAAGCATCCATTGATGCCCACATGTGTGCATTACCTTCCACACTATTAGATTAGGATTTCCCATTCAATAACTAGGTTTCGTAATGGAGAGATGGGAATATGATGAAATAACCTACCAAAAAGCATTCACAATACATTTATGTCATCCATTTTGAGCCCCACAATTGATTAATCCACATAACTTTTTGAGTTGAGTTGTCTTGCAGTGAGATCAACTAAATTTTTCATATAATTTATCAATATTGTATTATTTTCCCTCATCAAGTGGTCCTCACTTCTCTAAGGTTTAATGCATGCATTTAAACTTACATGGTCACTGGCATTTTATTTACCATTCAAATCAATTAATTTAAGGGATAATTAAATGATAATTAATTTTATCTACCATTGTTGATGATTTATGGATTCATGACATTATTTATTAAAGGGTGATTCTTATGCTACTCATGGGACATTAAATTATTAAGAGGGAAAACCTTATTCTAATTAATGAACCATCAATTGTTTAGGGTTGAAGAAATAGGAAGGGCAAACTTTCTATTTTGTTCAAGAGACATGTGCATGAAGATAGAATATGAGAGGAGAGGAGAGGATACTTGAGTGTTAAGGTAGAAGAGAGATGAGGTTCAAGGGGAAAGTGAAGAGGATAAGAAATATAATAAAGCTAGAAGAGAAAAATAAAGAATAGTTGAAAAGAAGAAATTTATATATTTAGAGAAAAATATAAAAATAAGGAGTATAATGATATAGCTCAAAAGGGGATATTTGTAGTTGCTTTAGGGAAAAGTTTAGCTTTAGAATATATCGGGGAAATAACTGTAAAGTCCTAGCTAATAGTGAGACTAGCAGGGTGGGAATCTAATAATCTAGGAATTGTAGGGACTTTGATCTTACTTGTAAATTTTAAGAAATATGGTTTAGACCTCAATGCAGATATTTAAATTTATGAAGTTGAATGGAAGGGCCTATTGATCCCATAATTGGAATTCATGATTATTTTGTCAAATGTATGTTTGGAATTGATGATGTAATTGTTGTACCATTGAATATTATGGTTTGGTTTCAATCTTGGAGAGATGCTTTTTTACAAGTGTTTAAATTGTGGATTTGCAACTATTGCCTCTGTGGATTTCAGTTCCTATTGTTATCTCTTGTATTGTTTGTTTATTGTGCGATCTTGAATTTCTATAGTTGTGGGCGGTATTGAAATTATATAGGGGATCAAGATCCCTTGCCATCAACAATTGGTGAAATGAAACTTAATCTCTAGTGCACTAGTAGAAAATAATCACTTTTCCTTTGAGTTTCCACCCCTCAGAAATAGGATCCAACTAGTGTTTAAATGATTGAACTTACTTATTTGAATTTCCATATATCCCATCTAGATCCCCTATATGAGATTGCTTTGTTGAAGTAAAGGTTATCCAACCCTTCCTTGGAATCCCCCTCAATGAGAAAACTATAAGTGAGGAAAAGTTAGTTGACCCTTCAAGTGTATACCCCATGATGTGAATACCAATCTTGAGAAATGGTTAAGTAACCTTTCTTTGTGCCAACTCTCGATGAGAATATTGTGCTAGAGGAAGGATGAATTGATCATTCCTCATACTCCCCTAGATAATAATATTATTCTCAAGAAATGATTAGTTTAATCTTCCCTTATATAAAAATTACAATAATACTATGTTTGAGGAAGGCCCGATCAACCAATCCCATGCATTCTCTTGATTGAAATATTATGCTAGATAAATGGTTCGCTGAATATTCCTTTAGATACCCTATAATTTGAATACCATGCTTAAGGAAGGTTCAATTGACTCTTATTCATGCCACCACTTAATGAGAATACTATTCTAGAGGAATGTTCAATCAAATCATGTCCGAAGTCATGTAAATGAGAATACTATGCCCAAGAAATGATTGAACAACCTTTCACCATGGCTCCATTTATAAGAATTTTATGTTTGAAAGAGGTTCAGGTGACCATTCTCTATTAATCCCTTTAAAATTAATATTATGTTGGAGGAAGGTTCAAGTGATGCTTTCCTAGGTTCTCCTTTATGAGATTAATGTGTTGTAGAAAGGGTTGGTCAACCCTTCCCTAAGATACCCGTTGATGTAAATATTTTGATTGAGGATTTCAACTCTTCCACTATAAAATTTACAACAAAAATACCATGCTTAAGTAAGGTGCATGATCCAACCCTTATCCATGCTCCCACTAGATGATAATACTATGTTAGAGGAAGTGTCAATGAAAATTTCCCCATGCTCCCCTAGAAAATAATATTGTTCTTGAAAATGGATTGTATGACCCTTCTGCTGGATCTTAGTTACAAGAATATTGTATTTGAGGAAGATTCAAGTAACCCTTATACTCTCACCCTCTTGATGAAAATACTCTAGTGGATGAAGTGTTGGATGATCCTTCTACTAGATATCCCATGATATGGATAGCATTATTAAGTAAAGTTCAATTGACCTTTATATAAAATTGGAGTCACAAAAATCTAAGCACCAAGACAGAAAGTTACAATAGATTACACAGATCAATTTTACTCAAGAAATGACATGAAACAATGCAAAAGGGCTTGCAACTGTATATTTTCTTATCATTAAGCATAAGTAGTGATCAAATGCAATACAATGGCATGAATAACCATGCAATTTGAATCCAAGAGAGGTCATTAGAATTCATTACATGAGAATGGATTAATTGTCAATTAAACACCACTTGACACAATAATTAAACACCACTTAACTCCAACATAATTGACTCTAATTGACTCGGAGGCAGTTTAGACTGATTCTAACTGAATAGAACTCAACTGCATGCCAAAAAGTAGGTGAGGGCGCCTATTGACTTAAACAATCATATGAGTCTGGTTGATGTATTGGTTAATCATTTAAAAAATTGATCTGTCATTTAGATGCGGAGATGCGGAGATGTGAGAAATAAACATTGTCGGGGGTTCTGGCTGGATGGTATTGGATCTTGAACTGGATCTTCACTTGGTCCATTCCGCTTATTCTGGGCAAAGTTCTCCCGCCCGATGCGAGGGGCAGCCGGAACATAAGAGCGCGAGTGGGATGGTTCTATACTTAACTTACCCATCCCATATCTACCCGTAAGGCGAGTAATGGGGCAGTCACCCTCATCATTCAGTGCCTAACAATGACATGTTTTTCTGGGCACGACGGAATGCTTATAGAAAGGCTTGTAACTCTTAATGCCGAGGAGTTAGCTGAGTTTACGAAACCAAGTGAGGAGGGAATTCTATCAAGAGCACAAGTGGAATGCCAAACATTCGAAGTGTAATGGGATTTTGTCCTCAGGTACAATCTTCTTTTACTGATATTGAAGTAAACGGGAGGCATTTATGATTGAAGATATTATGTATTTGTATAGAGATTTATATATTTTTGCATCGTGACTGCAATATGATGTGTTCTAATTTGCATATTTTCTGCAGTTTGATATTCTATGGGATGCTTTATCAGGTAGAGAACATTTATATCTATTTTCTACCATCAAAGGCATGCCAAGAGCTTCCATTAATTTTGTATGTTTTTAATGACCTTGGTTTTCTAAAAAGAATGATTTTTCCTGTTTTATATTCTTGTAATTGATTGCTTTTCAAAGTGTCTCCAACGCTGTAAGTTTCCTTATTATCTTGCATGATGTGGAAAACTTGTTATCACAAGTAAAACTATCTTAAGCAGCCCATATTAGAGCTAGCACCTACAGCGGAGGACTGAAGCACCGCCTTAGTGTGGCAATAACCTTCATAGGAGATTTTAAACTGGTTTTCTCGGATGAACCGGTATTTCCAATCCTTCCCACCCTATTTACATCTATAAAACATCAATTGGATTCTTAGAAATTTTTTCTTTGTACTA
>LPNX010644968.1:93875-103877 GCA_001517045.1 Pseudotsuga menziesii
GGTGGGTGAGTGGAACCTGGTCTTGTTAGAATTCTCCTGCTTGCTGATCTAGGTAAGGAATTGTACACAAATTATTTCTTCTATTGCAAATTACTAGTCTTATTAGAGACTAGTTTCATCTCATATGTTTAGATGTCTCATCAATCAACTTGATAAGGAGCAGTTACAAGCCAATTTCGGTGGGTGAGTGGAACCTAGGTTCTTCAAACCCAGGGGACAATGCAGTCTTTGTACACGATGATTCCGAAGAAATTGACCAATGGCCTCCAATTAGTGAATTCCACTAATCAACCAATAAAATTAAACAAATCCACTTCTCCTTCATTCTTTTTCTCTACAGTTGTGTTTTTCTTTAAGCTTCCAAAGATGACTACTCGGAAACCTTTCTCAGCAAGTCACAAGATGTTCATGAAATATTATGAGGAGATTAAACTTAAAGAATTAGAAAATGAAATAGAGCGATTGAAATCACAGCATGACACTGGAGGAACATCAATGATTGAACTTGATTTAGAAGGAGAAACTACTGCAGAATATTTTTCAGGTTTATTACCTTAAGTTTCTTCCTTACATTATCTACTGGGTGTTTTATTGTCAGTCCATTGTTGGCTGTTGACATATCTGAGGAACATTATGCAAATGCAGGTGAAAGATAGGACTGAAACGTTTATGCAACTAGTACATGGAATTCTTCCTATTGAGACCAAGATCGAAAAGGTTTGCAACCTGAAATTACAAATCAAATTTGTAGAAGCTCAGAAGGATCTGATTAGTCTCATGGCTCCCACTTAGTTCCTATTCCATCAAACCAGTAGTGATGGTATTCAAGGGATTGTAGAGAAAGGATTTCGACTTCCACTTGCATTTAAAAGAAATATGTTTGGACACGTATTTTGGCAGCTGGCCATAATTTTTCCAACGTTCTACTTT
The DNA here is from genome assembly GCA_001517045.1 of Pseudotsuga menziesii. Taxonomy (NCBI): domain Eukaryota; kingdom Viridiplantae; phylum Streptophyta; class Pinopsida; order Pinales; family Pinaceae; genus Pseudotsuga; species Pseudotsuga menziesii. The sequence continues at coordinate 94,806 of LPNX010644968.1, forward strand.
CTTTTTTATCTTTACCAGGCTAAGCCCAGGCTTCCCACCCATGTTTCTTTTCAGATCCAAGTGGTATCTCATTGCATAAATTTTTTTAGGATTGTGGTGGATGAAGGAGCATTTACCTGTGTAATGTATTTTTCTATCTTGAGAGATTTCTAGGATCTCTTGAGATCGTTCCATCGACCACATTATTTAAAGGTGGAATGACCAGTAGTTTAAGCCATGCCATGGGGAAAACACCAGGTGTTCTTAGATCTAAAATTGTAGCCCTAGTACACGGGCGTTAGCTTTAGAGTTCCTCGTACTAAACTTTTCTTGTCTCCTAATTTAGACCATTTTTTTTCCCATAGAACAGTTACTGTTACTGCAATCACAGTTGACGATGTTTCCAATAATAGTAAGACTTAAATATGTACCAATAATAGTAAGATTCTTGCTTTTTGTTTTTTTTATAACATAAGAATTATTGTATAGAAGTGAACAATGATGCCATTAATATCAAGATTCTTGATTTTTGTTTGTGTTGCTCATGCAATTTTATTATGCTGATAACAGGTATTTACCTATTCTATACTGTAAACGCTGCAAAATTCAGTTCAACCGTCTGCTTTCGATCACATATCACCCAATGATAATTTTATATATACTGTATTTTTCTACTATTTTCATGTTGAGGTTGTTTTGACTTTCAAAACCTAAGAGGATCATGAGTACAACACAGATGGGAGTTGAAATTTGACGGGCAATTTTCCCGTCAGAAGGCATTTTGCCCGTCAAAAGGAAGTTTTCCCATCAAATACAGTTAAATTATATTTCAAATCATCTTGATTGACCGGCAACTATCAAACCAAAACGTATTTTTCATGAAAGCGTCATTGCTTCTTATTTATTTTTATTTTCACATGGTAAGTGGGGTTGGGATAAGCTCTCGAGCTTGGATGTTTTTTTCAGTCGAAAAAAGTACATTCCTTGGTATTCATTGAATCAAAGGAACTTTTTACATCTTCAAGTGATATGCCAAAAAAAATGTTCATGTACAGCAGTTTGTTCATGTACAGCAGAAGTAATAATCAGTCCTACCTGTGAATATCAGCAAATACATTCCTATCTGCCCACCAATAACATGTGAATATTAAGTAAATACATAGAGTCTCGAGCTTGGATGTTAATGGAATAAAATTGCAGTATGCTCTGCATAAATACAATTTTGCTGAGAGGAATAAAGTTTAAATTAAGTTTCAATTACGAATTGAATAATTGCAATGATAAGTTTTAATAAAATAGATTAATTTAAATTAACATTTTATTTAATTTGATAATTTTTTGTGTTTAACATAATTTCATTTATTAATTCATAGAAATTCTAGTTGTAATAGTTTTTGATCAAATATTTTGAATTTATATTAATTTTAATGTGTCTGAAATTTTTATAATGTATTTTAATGTATTTTTTTGAATTAATTTTAATGTGTCTGAAATTTTTATAATGTATTTTAATGTATTTTTTTGAAAAATAAAAAATTAATTGGATTATATATATAAGTTGGTGTTTCGTTTTAAATTAAAAAATGTTACCTAGTTTATATTATATTTATCAAAAATTAAAATTAATTAAAAAATAAAGAAAGAGAGAGTTAATTTCTAGAAGAAGTGCATCCAAAATTGAAGGTAAAATTTTGGTGGGAATTGTTGAAATGATAGTTTTCATAATACGGGTACCCCAAGGGTAATTGAGGGCCTTGAAATTGACTACACCTTTTTTAGACATGAAATTGTTTTTGTCCTTATTTTTGTTATTATTTTGATATTAAGTTGGGTTAACACTTATGAATGGACAAAGACTCCAATCTATATAGGAATCTTGGCATGGAAATAGTGTTTTGTTATGGGAGGCTCCCAATCCTACTATGTACACCTCCAATACTTCCTAGTTACAACTTACATGTCCTTCCAAAATTTTTGTTACTTAAAGCTTTTAACACTATCATTCACAATATTCACAAACTCTTTGAAAATTATTTATTTGATTTAAGTTAAAACTTAGTAACAATTTATTAATATTGTATTTTTAGTAATTGAGTAAAAAAAATACCAAAACTCATTGGAAAACACCGTTTTAAACCAGATTTATATATCAAATTTGTTAGGATTATAACCCTCCATGGACCAATTTGGTCAAATATGTCTAAATCAGGAGTCCTATCAGTCTATATTTAGTCACTAACACCATTGGGTCCACTTGGCCAAATTGGGCCACATGTACTAGTTACTAGAGTGTGGGGAACACTAATTGAGGTTAACTCCCACTGACTGCACTTGCATGCATCAGTTTAGGAGCCTCCTAGATCAATCCCTACAATTTAGGAGCCACTAGGAGTGCCGACACCAACCTCCTTCAGTTGAGTCCAGTTGGTGACTAGTCAAGCTCAGTTAGGAGTCAGTTACGTTTAGTTCTAGTCTGTTACATTCAAGTCTACTCAGTTAGTGCTAGCTATGCATGGTTGCATGTGGTTGAGGCGGAGTTACTCACCTACCATGGTGAGTTAGACTAGTTAACTGATAATTAAGACTGAATTAGACAGTTGAGTTGGGTTGTTGAACTTCGATAGTGATTTAGACAAGTTCAGTTAGCCATGCAGTCAAGTAGAGTAAAACCAATTCAAATTTCCTCATATAGATTCGAATTGCATGAGGCTATTTATCCATTGTACTACATTATAATTATTATCCAAATACTTTTTTATTAATGAAAGCATTCACAACTGCAAGCCATTTTTTGCACTATTTCATTCTTCAATTACTGAGTAAAATTGTCTGATCTATTATGTGAGTTGTGTGTTGATCAATAGATCTATGTGCTCAATTTAATATGGTATCAGAGCCTGAGTAGGACAAGGCACTTCTCCTACTACATATTCATACTTGGATCATTTTTTTTCCAGCATTGCACAAGAAGCCGAAGGTTTACCACTTAATATCCTAAGTAAAGGAATTGTTGATCAAGCTTGCTTGATCAACTATGTTGGGTGTGATGAAAACCTGAAAAGTGTAGGATGTCGACCTTACTTTGTCTGTTTGATTGTGTGATTTACAGGTTTTTTAGTCTCCTTCACTGCATTCGCTACAATAGCCCAGTCTCCTTCACTGCATTCGCTACAGTAGCACAATGGCTCCTCCTATTGAGCTCCTCACTCCTTTCAAATACCATCAGTGGAAGGAGGACATGGAGATGCAGCTTCGCTCCAAAAGAATCTTCAAACTCACAATAGAGACAAAGGCAGAGTCAGTTCATTATGTTGACAAAGAAAAATAATGGAATATAGGCTTGATGAAGCATACAAATTCCTGTGCCTATCAATCTCTAGAGATCTTATATTTCATATCAAGGGATTGAATACTCCCAAGGAGTTTTGGGATAAGCTTGCTTCCTTGTTTGAAAAGCAAGATGACATGAGGATCTATCAACTAAAGAATGAGTTGATTTCTCTTCATCCAGGAAACTTTGAAACTCTAAATGATTTCTTCACCAAATTCAAGTACCTGGTCTTCCAGTTGAAGTTGTGCAAAGTTGAGAAGGAGGATGATCAACTCATCCTTGCCATCCTCTCAAAACTTGGAGCAGATTACTCAGTATTTTTATCAACCTTTCATTCTGGGAACCTCACAACACCTAATTGGAAGATGCCAACTCTTAATGCCTTCATTGAGTCTCTCACCCATGAGCATGACAAGTTGATCCAAATGGGGATCATTCGATCTTCCAAAGATCAAGCATTGGTTGTTGGAGGACCTATGGCTATGAATGGTAAAGGGAGGCAGAAGAATGAGCCTCCTGTGGAGAAAGTGCAGTCAGATCAACCCTCATGTTCAAGGAGAAGCAAGAAGAATGGAAAAGGAAAGACCCTTTGTTATTACTGTGGAAGGGGCTTTCATCCAGAAAGCTACTGTATGAGAAGAAGAATTGATAAAATGAATATTTGTTTAGAGAAACATAACATCATTGTACTTGATGGTGCAAGGAATGCTGACCATAAAGAAGAAACTAAAGAACATAATGAGACATGCCATGCATTGAAGGCTAGCTGTTCAAGAAAACATGCCTTCCTCATTGATTCAGGAACTTCCAATCATATGGTTGCATCCAGAGAATCATTCTCTTCTTTGCAGTCTGTTGATGGCCCTAGTACTCAGATGGGTAATAACAATCAAATTCGATCCAAAGGGAAGGGATCTATCAAGCTTGAACATGGAAAGTTTAAAGATGTGCTTTATGTGCCCTCCTTAGCTGCAAATATGTTATCTGTATACCAGATGACTCACACTGGTCCTCCAAAGAGAGTGATATTTGGTCCTGACTCAGTGGAGATCACATATATCTCTATTGGGAACATCCTAGTGAAGGGTGTTGCAAATCATGCCTCCAAGGCATATGATTTCTCACAATTCCTTCCTTTTTTCAGAACCAATGCACTCTTAGCTTCCACTTGAAAGGGGAGGTAAAAATATTCTATCTACTCCTTTTGCATTTTCCACTAGTAATTCAAAATCAGTAGCAGAACCAGTTGTATCAGTCTATGAGATTGATATTCAGGGTGATCCATATCCAGATCCAGTCCCTACTCCCAAACGGGCAGCTAGAAAGATGACTGAAAATCCATCTGACAAACATAAGTTCTAGAAAGAGAACCTTGCGCTATTTCATGTAGAGAGATGCAACAAACTCCCCATGAGATGCTTCATGGAAAGGGCTAATCAACTACACTGCTCTCAGAAGAACAGAGTGGATCATACACCTCTTCATCCAAAAAGAGGCAAAGGTTACATTCCTCCTTCCTTCCATCATTAGATTGGGAGAAGATGGAGAAGTCTACATGCCAGGACTCAGGAACCCTGTGCACAGAACATCATGCATGTTGCTTCACTACACCACAGAGATAAAGGTTTCAACAACATATTTTCAAGTTTTTCAAACTTGAATCCTGATTCTACCTGCTTAGTTAGAGGAAGGGATTTTTTCTCATGTGGTTTTATCCCTAGTTCCTTGTATTGAGCAATTAATTTGATTAGCTGTAATGGGTGACCTATGGTCTTAGTTACCAGGGCCCTCAAATTGTCCAAGTTAGAATTCATGGGGGGTGTTAGGATTATAATCCTCCCTTGTTGAATTTGGTCAATTATGTCTAAATCAGGGGTCCTTTCAGTCTATATTTAGTCACTAGCACTATTGGGTCCACTTGGCCAAATTGGGCCACATGTACATGTACCAGTTATTAGAGTGTGGGGAACACTAATTAAGGCTATTTTTCATTGACTACACTTGCATGCATCAGTTTAGGATCCTCCTAGATCAATCCCTACAATTTAGGAACCACTAGGAGTGTCGACACCAACCTCCTTCAGTTGAGTTCATTTGGTGACTAGTCAAGCTCAGTTAGGAGTCAGTTACATTCAGTTCTAGTCTATTACATTCATTTATACTCAGTCAGCACTAGCTATGCATGGTTGCATGTGGGTGAGGCACATTTACTCACCTACCACAGTCATTTAGACTAGTTAACTAATAATTAAGACTGAATTAGACACTTGAGTTGGGTTGTTGAACTCTGATAGTGATTTAGACAAGTTTAGTTAGCCATGTAGTCAAGTAGAGTCAAACCAACTCGAATTTCCTCACATGGATTCGAATTGCATGAGGCTATTTAGCCATTGTACTACATTGTAATTATTATCCAATTACTTTTTTATTAATGAAAGCATTCACAACTGCAAGCCATTTTTTGCACTGTTTCATTCTTCAATTACTAAGTAAAATTGTTTGATCTATTCTGGGAGTTGTGTGTTGATCCATAGATCTATGTGCTCAATTTAATAAAATGACTATGTCAAATTATATAAGTTTGTATCATTCCATTTTTATAAAAATAAAATAAAATGAATTACCTATACTAGAAATTTAAAGGTGTTCTATTATGAATGAAGCAAAACAAGAGACTTTTTTTTAATCAAATTTTGACGAGAATGCATAGTGGATAATACATAGGAAATCCCCTTTGTTGAACCTGGGATTTCCATGTGTGGAAGTTCATTTGTAACAATAGTTAAGGAAACCAAAACAAGACACAATGAAACTCAACATTTTAAACATCTTTTGACAAAGGAATGAGAGAACCTCATAGTAGAATCTCATTCAAGAATTGCAATGTGAATTTTAAAAAGTACGTCCACAAAGTGCATATTATATTTATTTGTCTTTTCAACACAATTCAAGTGATTGCAAATTTCGTTATGTCCCATTCCATCTAGCCTAACATTAACATTAGCCTCCTTAAAGTAATCAATATTCAGTTTTGTTTGTTTCCTAAGTTTAACACTTAATATAATCCACATGCATAATGCTTGCAGGTGTAACTTTGGAGTTGTTTGTATAGTTATTACTACTATTAGTAGGTTGTTTTGTTCCATCCCTATGAAAATATGTTTATTTTTAGAGTAAATGATCAACAATGAAAAATACGATCTATTATTGAAAATTAAATTTTTTAATAAGAATTTTTTTCTATCTTTCAATTGGAAATTAAACTTTTAAATAAAAAACATTATTAATGAAAAGTATTTTTAAATAAAACTTTATTGTTGAACGATTATTTTTTCACCATGACATTGTGGGAAGGGAAAGATAAAAGTTCAAAACGTCATAAAAAATTAGTTTGAAGGGAATAGATGAAATGAAATTCCAACACTGCATCGGACCTTTGCTAGTAGAGATTTCTTGGACGAAAGGCTTCGTATCTCTTCCACAAGAAATTGAATTTCTCTTGATTTGAATCTTGTGTACATTTCTTCAATATAGTTTGCAATATTATTTAAGATTACGCACCACACCACACAATGGATTTGAGGAATTCAAAGAGTCCATTTGTTTGGAAGGTTTAAGTTGTAACATAATCCATAGGTTTGGGGTAGCACAATACATAGGAGATGAGGGATGGCTATGCTTACAATAGAAATAAAGTAGGATGCCTCTTGCTTCTCTAACATCGGTGGGGTTGGACAATTGGTTGATCATCTCCATGAATGATCTTATGGATCTTTTTAAACCACTTTCAACTATTGGAATGTTAAGGCCAAAGAAAATTGTGACACCAATTACTAAGTGCATGAGCTTCACTGTTGCAGTCGATGGTGCACAAAGAGGCACATGAAACCATCATTCCAACATGATCTCGGACGATGATGTCATAAATTCTCTTTGGATGTCTTATGGGGTATTTAGGTTAATCTCGATCAATTTTTTATTCTACGTATTCCATTACATCTGTTGAGAGTTAATGGATTAATCAGTTTCACATGTTAAAATCCATCATTCATCACTCTCAGTAAGATAGCATAATTGTATTGCACTGTAATCAGGCACCTGCATATCATGAACAGGCCGAAACGCTTGTTGAAGAGATCAAACGATTAATTTTCAGCGACATGGAAGAAACCCACAATGATAGTGATGATTTAATCAAGCGTCTTCAGATCGTTGATACTATTGAAAGTCTAGGAATTGATCGACATTTTCAACCTGAAATAAAAGCAGTTATGGATTACGTTGATAGGTTAAGCATTTTACAGTCATAGTACATGAATTTCATCATTTTGATTTACCATTTATAGGATCCATTGATATCTACTCATTCCTTGATCATTAAATCCTCACTGATGACAAGCAGATGGTGGAATAAAAGAGGGACTGGACTGGGATCGAGATATTCCCTCATTAAATATCTCAACAATGCATCCTTGGGTTTTCGGGCACTCCGTCTGCACCGATATAATGTTTCTTCTGGTAGTAGTTGCAACTAAGTACTTTTGATTATGTTGAATCTACATTATAATATTCCCATTAATGTTGTTTAACGGTAAAATGAAGTGATCTGAGATGAGATGAATTTTATTAATATCAATATCTCAATAATAGCTTCAAATCTCACTGAATTTATTATATTACATTTTGAGAGACACAATGATAGATATTGCACCTTGGTTAATATTCTCCTCGGTAGAGGGTTAACCTTGAACTAATAAGAGAGAGTTATCGATGTTATTTTCCTCAGTAGTCTCCCCTATGCTTGACACCAACTCTTATTTTGCATAAGGAGGATTCATATGTTTTGGCGGTTGTAGCATTCAACTCTTATTTTGCATAAGGAGGATTCATATGTTTTGGCGGTTGTAGCATTCTCAATTATGATTGAAGAGATCCAAACCTAGTATCTCAAGTTTCCCATTTCACACCTTCACCATTATTTAATTATTCAAGTGCACCCATCCTCATGGTTGTTCGACATCATCAACAATTCACCTCACTTGGGCCTCATTGCCATCATATCAATGCACTAGGTATATATTTTTAGGCAAGGACTAAAGCCAATTTGACACTACCCTAGAAGTTTAGAGATTTGATCCCTTGGTCTTCTCTTATTGTAATTTATTTTGATACGATTTAAAGAGCATAGAGATTCATACCTTGTTTGTAAAAAATAATTCTTTATGGGTCAATTATTAGTCTATTGTTTCACTGGTTATCACTAGCATTCCCCTACGAAATATCTTTTACCATGGAAAATTTTAGGGGCAAAATTTAGCCCATTGGGCTATTTTTCGATGGTTTTTTCGAAAAAAAAGATTCACCATATTTTTTTCTAAATTGATTCGCTTAAATTGCATAAGATAACTTATTTTTACTCTAAAAAATGCCAAAAAATGTCCAAAACTATATAGTCCTTAGAAATTTAAATATTTTTTTTTTAAATTGCCAAATATTTTTTGGTTGCGAATTTAAGAATTAAAAAGAATCGCCAAGATTTCTGAACTTCTAGAAAATTATCGATCCTTAAAAAAAATTCTATCTTTTACTCTCAACAATTTCTCACTTACTATCACAGTGATGGAATTTGAACATGAGGGGAAGAAACGGTAATGCATTTTGGCTATGCAGGTCCATCCTAACCTCACACAACATGGGGCATTTGTTATCACATAAATTTCACACATATGTGACATTTCAATGATCATAACATAAATAAATCA
>LPNX010644970.1:0-98772 GCA_001517045.1 Pseudotsuga menziesii
AAATTGAATTAAATCAAACTCAAGTTAGCAATTTAATGACAAATTCACTTACATATCTTTATTTAAACTTATGGTATTGTCCATACAACATCAAAAATCGGTACGTACAACAGCATTTAAGAGAGGCTTCAGGGGCAATATAGCCTATACATTATTTCCAAGTTGGGCCATACATGTCTATTTCTATTTGGGACTAATTTGGCATGGATTTCGAGGTTAGTTCAACGTGTACATAAGTTGTACAATGTACAACAGGCTTTGGCACGATTTCCCCAGTTGGCACAAGTTTTTAGGTGTGTAATAAATGTTATAAAATTCCATATTTCTTCTATATGGGCAGAATAATAGGGAATGCCATTATGAAATTGTCCATGGTTCTATAGCGAGTACGAGTTCTTTCATCACTTTTTGAAAAGATACTTGTTTATGCTTCCAGTCATATTGAAAAGATGTTTGTTTATGCTTCCTAGATTCTAGTGAAAGTGGTTTTTTTTCTAATGGTTATGGTTTTCACAATCTCTAGGAATTTTGGCTTGCTTGTAATTTTAAAGGCCTTAATTCAAATGTATGGCATATGATGTAGATTTTTAGGCAATATTTGTTTTGTTGGTGAATTTCTCTTGAAGCGTAGGCTCTTTTGGTCATGTAATTGTTTGGGTTATTGACTATTCTATTTTTTTTTAATGTACTAGATAGTTTCATTTGATTAGATATAGAATAGCATCTAAATTGGGCAAGGCATTGGCATATCATCATCTTTGGTTGGTTGGTGTTTTGGCTATTTGGTGTTGGATGGTTGTTTATTGCATTTACAAATAAAAAATGATAATTTAAGTATCTAATTGAAAAAAAAAAAAAGCTATGGGTGAATGAATTACCTGGTAATATGACGATTCACCGGAGGATTTGTCTTCAAATGGAGGAATTGGCACTCTTCCACGCTCCTCCGGCACTCTTCCACGCTCGTTTTCGCGATACTGTTCGGTGAAAATGACTCTCGGGTGGGGGACTGTGTGTTTTTATTTTTTTTTTTAAATTTACAAAACGCGCACGCGTTTTAGAACTACAAAACACGTACGCGTTTTGCTGTTCTATAACGCGTGCGCGTTATTGTTACCTAGCCTACATGTTTGCTGACATGTCAGGCTCGGATTTACAATTCCAAGCACTATGGAAGAGGAGCGCGTTCTTTTTTCTATGTAACATGAGCGTGTTCCTAAAAAGTGAGGTTGCATCTAAAAGGTCCCTCAACTTCTTGCACACTCCCTTAGGACTACTAGGCTAGAAAAGTCTAAACATCCTTGCAAGTTGGACTCCCTTGTATAACATGGTAGTTCTTTAGTACTTGATAAGATACATAGATTTGAGATTTCATTTAATCACTTTTAAATAAGTCAGATGAGATCAATACTTTACTCGAGTCATTTTCACTTGACATCATTAATTCTTTTCAGTAACTCCGAGTGCTTATCCACAACCCATACTCAGTGTTAAAAAAATGGGAGTTACAAACTTAGTGCAATTTGAGAGCTCCTTCGTCAACACTAATTCTAGGATGTACTTGTAGGATACACGTAGGGATACAATGGTCAAGGATCGGATGCTCCAAAGCTTATGCTCAACAACAACTTGGAAGGCTCGAGGGCTTATGCCCAACACTTCCAATTATCTTTTCATGTTCTTCAGAGCTTCTTGCTCAACACATTGGTTTTACATAACTCATGTGTTCAAGAGCTCCTCACTCAACACAACAAAACACTCATGTGCGCCAGAGCTTCTTACTCAACACAAATTTAACATTCATGTGCTCCAGGCCTTCTTGCTCAACACAAACATGCAAATACTCATGTTCTCGAGAGCTCCTTTCTCAACACAAAACATCTCATCAATCATGTGTTTCAGGGTCCACGCCCAACACATCAAATCATACATAAAACATATGTAACCCGCTTCCGCCCAATATATCAAAGAAATCATCATGTTCATTTGCAATGGGGTCCTAGACCCAATATATCAAAATAAAACAACAAAGTAACATCATAATCAATGGGGATTATGCCCGTAAGTGTTAGGTCAAAATTCAGGATATTACACAATAGCTAGAAAGTGAATGCAAGTGCTTTCACTTGTCAATCAGGCTTTTACAGCTCGTCCTTCCTCCTAGTGGGCAGTGAACACTCATTTAACAGTCTCGCGTGAATAGGTGTCTCCTTTTATTAATTAATAAAATAAATAATTCTTCAATTAGAGTCATCATTGACCCACTTGGTCATAAATTTTACAATAAAAATTAATATAATTTTTTGGTGAAATAAATATCAAATATTAATTTTTGTAGTTTTGGGTATGTTATAAGGACTCAATTATGAGAATTTAATTTCTCCAAAACTATATTAACTTACTAGTAGCATGGTTACCTACTCAACTTATTTCGTATTTAAAAAAATATAATGGATTAGAAATACAATCATCATATACCTATAATTATGCACCTTCATTAAAACAAATTACTTTTCCAAACTAATTCTCTAACAAAAAAAAGTGAATCGGGGTGAAGTCATTCCCAAAATTAAATTTCCCATTGAACTAATGCAACACAACAACCAAGAGATGCCCCGTAACAAAGGGATTTTCTCAATGAAAATACAGAGAAACATGTGCTAAGTTCTCTACACAAATTAATACAGTCTACCAAAAATTCATTGCAATAGGGTTGAAAACTAACTAAAATAATAATGGTGTAATAGACATGACTCAAGTTATTGTATGGAGAACACAACCATTGTAACTCTTAATATTTTAACACAACTAGTAGTGGATTTGTTCTTCCAATCAATCCTATGCTCAATAATGGGAATTAGTGTGTCCTTTAAGTTCACGCATGCTCCCAACTTCCTCTACCCACCTAGATAATGTTGTAGTAGTTTTCAAAGTACTCCTATAGATAATATATCAAGATAAATATTTTTCCTCAAGGTACCAATAAACAAGTGTCCATCCTCCTTTACTCAAAAGAAAAATCCATGCTTTCTATTTCCATAAAAAAATCACAACTTGTTCAAAAAAATGCCTTTTTTCTTTTCCAAAATAATTTTACATGCATTGAAATATACTTGGGCTGAAATTGATTTTACCTTAAAAATACCAAGGTTATAAAGCAATAATTGTTGAATTAGACCCAAACTCTTTGGGAATCAACCCTAAAATGAAATTAGGAACATTTTTGCATTCTCATTCTCTTTTCCAAGATTATTTATTATACCTAAATATACTTTGGGTTAAATTTAATTTAGACTAAAAATATCAAGGTCATAAAGTGGTAGCTATTGGATTTAAAGAGAGAGGCCGTTTGAACTTTAACCCCAAGCTAAGTTAGGAACACTTTTTTTTAATGGTGTTTTATATCAACATTTCCCTTTCCCAAGTCTCAATAGGTGTTGGTTTCTAGGTTGGTTATACTCAAGAAGAAAAATATTATTACAATATATATGATTTTGAGTAAACCACGTATGATTCTAGGATTTTGAGGAAATCATATCTTTAACTTTTTTTTTCTACTCCCAACTTGTAACTATAGTTAGACAGATATTAAAAGAATAAATATACAACTAATGTTAGTTTTCCAAAATAATATCTTAATAATTGACTTAACTATATGGGAAAATGTAAATAATGAAGATTTTTGAAATTTTATTATTTAATAAAAAAATATTTTAACAATATCTGAATTCTAATTATAATGATTCATCCAAATAATAATAAATGTAATAACATCGAATAAAATAAGCTTAATAAATGATCAATGTGTATATAAAGAAAAGTGAGACAAAATCTAACTAAACATAAAATAATATTAAATTTACACATTTTATGTTTAGAGAGTCACATAACCTTTCACAACCTACCAATACTAAAAACATGTAATTATATATGTAACACAACTTTATGCACAAACTCTTTGAACTAGGATGATCGAATAAATCTAATAATATAAATTAAAATAAAAGTCTTAAATAATTAATGTGTATAGAAAAGAAAATTAATCAAAATCCAACTAAGCATATAATAATATTAAACTTACACCTTATGAGTTCATATAACCACACCACCTTTCACAACTAACAAATGGTAAGAAATAGATATATAATAACAGAACTTTAGGCGCAAACTTTTTGAATATGAACCAACCTTAGTCAACACTGAATCAATTCTGAATTGATAATTGTAAAATTCTGAATTCATATTACTTAAAAGAAGTTTATATTAAATTTAATTAATTTTATTACTTAAAAGTTTAAAAAAATGTTACTAATAAATCATTTAAATAATAATTATATTTTTTATATACCATTATGTTTAATAAAATAATATATTTATGCATATTTATTTAAACAATTAAATCTAATTATTAATATTTATTATTTTTAATTTAATATTTTGTTTTAAAAATAAATATTTTAATGAAAAATAAAAATTAAAGAATTAAAAAAATGCAAAAAGTTAAGTGCCTTTAGTTTGTTACAATTTACTATGATATTTAATTATGCAGTTTACACATGCATGAGGCTTAATTTTAAATATAAATTATTAATTTATTTTTAAAGAAAATTTATTTAGATATTAGATAAATGTTTTGTTAAGATTTACTATGATATTTAAGCTTGTGAAACTTACTTATGCATGAGATTTAATTATATCATAAAATTAATAATTATTTTAAGTTAAATATAAATTATTAATAAATTTTAAGACCAAATTATTTAGATATTAGATAATTATATAACATCTTAAGAAAATATTTTGATTATTTAAGATAACTTACTAAAAAACTGATTAAAATCATTTACATTATTCAATTTAAGTTATTAAATCATATCATTAATTTTAAACAATGATGTGGCAATTAAAAATTATTTTTATAATAATTGCCAAAATAATACATTTCAATAATAAATAATACATTTCAATAATATAAATGCTGACGGGTCAGATATTGCACTCTTGGCCTCTTGACCGTCGGCACCATTATGGGCACCGACCAACATCATTTTATTCTACTGTGAACTTCTTGTCATTTTATCAGTGTACAATTGTTATTATAATCATGGTCAAATATTGAGAAGTCCATCTGGATCCATCACCGATCCTGACCTCTCCTATTATGGGTTGGAATTTCAAATGGCAGACACCCGTCAAAATTGCCCATATCAATCAAAATCTGAAACGTTTTCTGCATTCTAAGCCAGATTTTGACGGTCTTGATAAAATCTTAGCTGTATTTGACGGGTAAAATGACCCATGACGGGCATTTACCCGTCAAATTCCATCCCAGTGGACCTATATATTTCCTTTCTATTTTGTACGTTCTACAATCATTTGCACTCTGTGGAAACCTTAGTTATGGATCAGGATTGCAGTACAGGGCTCTCTTTAGGTTTGAGTCTTGGTACTGGGACAGCAACCAGACAAAAAGATCACGACTATACTTCTCACAGAAATGTTAACTGGCCTGCGGTGGAGTTAGATCTGTTTCCCTTCGCCCCAGTACTTTCCCCCGGGTCGAGCTGCGGCACTTTGCCATGCGAGAAAACCTCACCCCGGCAGAGTACATTTCTTGCGGTGCCTAATTCTTGATAAGACTAATCGTTGATCTGCATTAATATTTTCTTAGCATGGATTTTGATATTTCTGATGGTCGTCATGTACAGATGGCAGTCGTACTTGTAACGAGAGATCTGCGGGAAAAGCGAATGTTATAATCCATGGAGTACCTGTGTCGCGGTTATCAGATGCCAACAAATTCAATGCCTCCTGTTACTCCAACGAAGAGGCGGGCACCATCAATGTGTCGCCCTCGAACAGCACCGTTGAATCCAACGCGACCAACCCAGTCAATGGGTACGCCATGTTCAAGGGAAAGCGGGGTGCTACCGAGGAGTTGGACAATGAGCGAGGTTTGTCAAGGCCACTCAGCGATCTAGAGGAGGAGGGCTGTGCCAAGAAACTCAGACTGTCCAGAGAGCAGTGTGCCCTTCTGGAAGAAAGCTTCCTAAAGAACAAGACCCCGCAACATGTAAGTCTATTCATGCTAATTATTTACTACATAGTTCTTTTGTCGTTTGTGTTTCCTCATGATTTGGACTGCCGTAATCTCTATGTATTCGGCAGAATGTAAAGCAAGCCATGGCCTTGCAGCTGAATATCCGTCCACGACAAGTTGAAGTGTGGTTCCAGAATAGACGAGCAAGGTTAGCTGGTGCCTTTAAAGATTCATTGTATTTTACATGTTGACATTAATATGGAAAACGTTTTCTTTCAAATTGACTATTTGGATGGAAGAGGCTCATTCTACACACTAGTATCGAAAAATGTATAAATTTGATAACAGTGTAATATTATAAAAATAACATATTGACCGAAATTAAATTTATATATATATATATTTCATTGTAAATGTAGAACAAGTATTTTGTTTTTGTAAATTCTTGGTAAATCTTCTTTCAAAAATAGATCTCAATTGACTGTTATTTACAAATTAAAATTTTAGCAAATTTATCACTTTATCACTTAGATCCTGGATCTACTGAAAACCCCCCTGTTTATTTATTTATTGGCAGATTTGGCAGTTTCTGTGCTGAAATCTCAATTTTTTTTTTTAAGTTTTCTCTTGTATAAATTTGTTCCAGGACGAAACTGAAACAAAGCGAAGTGGACTACGAACTTCTGAAGAGGTGCAATGAGTCACTTGCCGAGGAGAACAGAAAATTGCACAAAGAGCTGGAAAATCTAAGAGCCATGAAGTTGTCGCCTCCTCTCAACCCCCCGGGAACACTTACCATATGCCCCTCATGTGAAAGAGTTTCAGCCGCCAACAAGAGCTCGAATTTCAATTTGGCGAAAGCTCAGTCTATGTTTAAACGCGGCGATTTTGGGCCATGAATTTTCCGGTAGAGATTCAAGTTTTCTTCTGCACAATCAACAGAACACAGCTGTACTTCGTTGACATTGTGAACCATTTTAGGGTTTTATTACAAGTTCACTTTGTGAAACATTTTGGGGGTTTCGCTAATTTCTATATTTGTATTTTGTCAAGATGAATTGGCTACGAGTTCGTTAATTTGGGAATAAATTCATGTTTATCTGATACATCTACTTTTGCCTTTTTATTATATTTATTACATTATTTTCCCATTTTTCTTGTATTTTGTATCATTATTGGTATGTTTATATTCATTACATTATTTTCCTGTTGAACCTAATTTTATATATCAATTATTATTTAAAATAAACTATAAAAACATTCAATAATTTCTTACATAACTATGGATGGAAGGAGTAGTTGTAAACTTTCGTTCGATGGATTAATGCCCATTTGATGACATCATTAACTAGAAAGTTTCATCCAGTCTTGAGATTGCTTGAGCTTTGCATCCGACATTAATGGAAGGACACGCCAATCTATATAAATGCTTTTATTAAAATGTTTTAATAAACATTAATGGGTAAATACTTTTATTAAAATGTTTTAATAATCTTTATTGGGTAAACATTCACAACAGTTCGACACAACGGAAGTTCATTTATCAATCGCAATAAAACCGCGTCAGTTTATACTCTCAAGTTCAGTTTTGTATGCTTTGTGTCCTCATCCATACTCAGAGCTTCAATAAAACCGGACTCTCTTTCTCCTCCATCTCATTTAAATCTTCAATAGAACATCACTTGAAGCTTAGAAAAACATTTTTTCACCATCATACGAAATCGATGACTAACAATTACTGGTTCGTGCCACCTTCTAACACAGTAGTATGAAATTATAAATAATACCTAAAATTGCTCTTCACTGAAAAAGGTTCATTGATAATTACGTTCATGAAAAAACCATGACAATATTTACTCTGTCCTCTACATGCCCTATTGAATTTCCGGTGACAATATTTGGCGTATTCAATTTGTTTGTTGGGAGATATATATCTTGAGAAAACTATACAGAATCCAAGATATATCGAACAAGGAATACCAAAAAAAATAGCTTTCTAGATAGGTTCGTTCTAGGTGAATATTTGATTATATAAGTTGGGATTCTTGATTCATATTAATACTTAGATTTGGCAGTATTATTAGTATTATTATATAGAGATTTAACAATAAGTGATTGATATTTTTTAGAAGGGCTTAACATTAATATATATTATATATATAAATATAAATTATAAAAGCTAGAGATTGACATTGTTTAGCAATTATTTTTGTATTAATAAATATTATATATTTTAAATCATACGTAAATATGAAACATAATTAATAATCTATATAGTATTGTTATAGCTGCTTTTACAACACTTGGTAGATCAGGTTTTTGTGTTTTTGTGCCTTTCTATGTCCCATGCACATTCTTTGGACCCTCCTTGCTCTAATTATACTTTGATTATCCAAGAAATCACTTAAAAACATGTGTTTATTTCGATTAGGTTGCTCTAGTGTAGCCACATGGGGAAATGTGCCCAAAATAAGAAATATTTGGAGTTTTCCTCAACAAGTCCTGAATAGCTTGACTCTTGGCATTCCATATGCCTCGAAACGCTCTGAGTCGGCCCTTGATTGCCTATTGAAGGGCTATATATTGAGCCACTTGAATGCATTAGAGGAGGAGAACATTAGAGAGAAAGGAAACTATAGCTCATTGTTGCCTCATTTGATTATGTTTGAGTATCCATCCGTTTATTTCTTTTAGCACACATTGTTGCTCTTCCCAAGCTTGACATTGCCTTTGTACAAGCTTGCCATTGAGATACAGGATTGAAGTGGTGCAGGCCCACGTGGAGGACTCGGTGCCAACAAACTTTGTCATTGTTATCTTGGTTCAGTATTAATAAAAATATCCATTTTTTGTCCATTACATGTGTATGACTATGAATATTTTGATCCATGGATGTAGTTATATTTGGCTATACATGTTGAATTTATATATGCTAGAGTAGGCCTAGCACTTTGACATATATCATGGTTGTCTTGTTTGTTTTTGTTGAGGGTGAATTGTCGGTACAAGCACTTGGAAAAACTCAATGTGGATGTACTACAACCGTATGTGATGAGGTATGTTCTCTATCCCTTAGTGTTAGCAGAATTTGTTTCTCATGTAGATTGAAGTGGATTGATTTCTCGTTTCATTCCTTCTCTTGTGGTCTACCCTAAGACATAGTACATTTATCTCCATAACATAATTGTCGACTCCACTCGAGAGAATTCCTTGTTTTTCATTGGGGTTTGGGTGCGCAATGTTCTTGAATTGGTTTCAGTTTACCTATGTTTATTTGTCGGGTCGAGAAGAATGTTCATACATTATTGTCATGTTGGAGTAATTTAGGTATTAGCTTTTCAATTGACCCCTTTTTCTTGTTGTATGTGGGGTTTTTCTTTACAAGCACATATACATGCAGGTTTTCCTTAAACATTTGCGTATACATGCGGGTTTACTACAGGAAGTCACGTATGCCCCTCTTTTGAGAGTGAGTTTGGTGTTTCAGATTTGTTGGGTGGGTTTTAAATGTTACCGAGTCTTCTTAGATGTTGTTGATTTTTTTCTTCTACCTCTACCTTTTTATTTGATTTTTAGGTGAAAGTTGTTCTTGTCATCCTTCTCTCTTTTTGTTTTGGTATTAGTGCATTAAACCTTTTCTGTCTTAGTGTCTTTCTTGGCTTATGTTTAATACTTGCTACGAAGTCTTGTAGTTTTAGAGTCTTTTATTGCATTTACATATATCATTTACTTTGAAAATACAAAAATATTTTGTTTTTAGGTATTTTTACATGATACATGTGCATGCATTAGTACTTGGATTTAGGTTTTGATTAATTGAACACTAGTTAGAATTTCATATAGGGAAATACGCATTGTCATTTGAAGGAAAATTTATGCATTTCATATAGTGGCATACCCTTTTCTCATTCAACAGGAATTGCACTTGGCATCGTTTTTTAGGTGTGCATATTTACTTTAATGCCGAGTAACAACATCACTAGTTGCACAACCCTTTTTTTTGAGTAATCATGCCCTTAAAATCATCACTTAATTTAAAATCATATCCACATTTTATTTTATAATGGTGCATCAACAAGATTAGCTTTTAGAGTATTCGAATAGGTTTTTGTGAGTAAATTTCTCCAAGACTACTAAACAAAATAGTAAGATGTCTTTTGAGGTGAGAGAGAAAAATCCTTGGTATAATTAGTTTTCTCAGGAGGATCCTCTTACACAAGAGTTAAGCATAAGATAACGTGCACATTTGTGGTGGGGATATCCCCTTGCCACTCTCTGTCCAACGCCAAAATATTTCCAGGATCTTATTTGTATATGGGGTCTTTTGAGGAATAGTTGGTGCTTTCAAGCTTCGTGCTTTGTACCCTTCCCATACGGTAGATCCCGCCTGCAACTGTCTTCCTGAGCATTGGTTATATTGGGGTGACCTTAGTTCCCTTACCTAGGTATCGCAGGGGGTACTTGCAAAGGTTATTCTGTAAGTGTCCTAACCAAGTAGGGGTCGAACAATAGAGTCACTTTATGTGTTGAGCTAAGGGCCACTATAATTGGTTACACACCTCCGCTTGTAGTGTATGGGAGTCTCGTGCTTCTCCTAGGTGAGACATACGTACTACATTCGGGATCTCATTTATCCTCCACTTGGATTGCTTTCACTTGGCTTAGAGTTACTTAGGAGCGTGCTCTTTGTGCACTATATTTATCTCGGGTTCATAATAAGTTGAGTGCCTTTATTTTTGTGGTGTCATCATGGATCAAGGATCAAAATCTCGTCGTTCTCATTTTTTGCAAGGTCTTCCACCTTTTAGATCTCCTCCTCCTTCACAGAAGAGAATAATACAGCCCAAGAAGACTCATACTCACTGTCATTCACACATTGGTCTTGTCATGAGTCATACATTTGAGATCCTCAAAGTGCCTCCTTCTCCGTCGTCCAGGATGGGGAACGTGTCATTCAGTCTATATGGGAATCTGGATGAAGACAATAATTTTGAGGTTGGTACCTCATATAATGCGTGATCCTAGTTTTCATATTATGTAAATACTAACCAATAGTCTGCTCCTCGAAGATCGAGCGATGAGACTCATCTCGTTCCCCCTAGCTCTACCCTTTTATATTTCGCATGCTTGATATGATCAATAATTTTCTATCATTTCTCATTGATCTTGATGTTGATCTTAGTGGTGTTACTGGGGGCACTACCATCTTGTTCCATTCTAATCAGTTTTGTGGTGGTCATATTGCACCTTCCACACCCTTTGTGGGAGGAATTCCATACTCCCCATCGAGGCATACCACTGGGATCCCTTATAGCGAGGTGATCCTAGAAAAGTGAACGCTAGAGGTACATCATATATTCCATCATATGTTCCATCGTCTTCTAGACATGTTCCTTCAAATGTGTTTTTCATGACACACCCCCCTTACAGCCCACGTGGTTATTCGGGATGGAGTACTACTTCTAGCCATGTTGTTCCCTCATATTTCATGACATGCTATGTTAGGAGGTTATGTATATGCTTGTGTGTCCAGGGGACGACCATCATATCATTCTTATAATTATGGCTATGTAGCTCCCCAGTCCTAAGGTATTCCCAATTATAGAATCCCCATGTATCCACTTATGGATCAGATGGGAGGAGCTTATTTTTTGAGTGGCCAAGGCCATGGTATTTACAACCAAAAAACGTATTTGGATCAATCTGGTGAGGGAGCGTGGATCCAAATGGCACAACCTAGGTTCCCTTTCCAATATACTTTGAATATACCTCATTTATCGAAATTGACCAACAATCTGGTTGCTCATGATCCAATGTGGCTGGTTTTTCTCGCTAAGCTTCCTTCAGACATTCCAAAATTTGAAGGTAATAATTGTGAGGACCCTTGAGAGAATTTAACTACCTTCCACCTTTGATGCTCTTCCAATTATTTGAATCATGATTCAGTTCGCTTATGCCTATTTCAACGCACCCTCATAGGACTTGCGGTGAAATGGTATATAGAGTTTCCTGGGGACACTTATTGGACCTTTGATGACCTAGCCATGACCTTCTTGAACCACTTTTAGTCACCAGTATATTATAATGATGGTACCAATCTCTTGTCAAAATTTCAGCTAGACAAATCCACACATATCTATGATCATATTCAAGAGTGGTATAGACAGAAGAGGTTGATTAGGGCCAACATTCCACCCTACTTTCTATTGGAACAATTCCTCTAGTCACTATTTCCATATATCGCAAAGGATGTTTCAACATCTAGAGTCATGAATGAGTAACATATTATCTTCCAAGCTGAGCAACTAGACTTGATTTAAGCTCAGTGTGGGCTCTTATAGGAGATTATACCTAATTCTCTGCGGTCTAACTTCGATCCTAGGTTTAAACATGGGATACATGCTCATGAAATTGTTGGCTCCGCAAGTGTTAAGGGCGTAGACTAGGTTACAAATCAAATGAGAAATTTTTCACTTGATCAGTCTAATCCCATACAATATTTGGCTTCTCCCATTACCACCCAAATGACCGATGTGCTTTCAGTACATACGTTGGAGGAGAAGGGAAACAAGCATCCATAAAGGAACAATAAGATGGGAAGAAATAATCGTAGCAGTGGAAATAAAAAATAGAACGCTAATGATGAAAAGAAGAGTGGTACTGCTAGGGGGGACAAATAGTCTAAATGTAAGTTTAATTTCCCTTGCAAGATTTGCACGGGAGATCACCTCACTTATTTGTTCCATCGTATCGATGAAGCCTCAAAATTCATTTCATAGAGCCACGTTGTGCTACCGGATCCTTTACTGCATAACCAAAACATGAATTTGAGGAGCTTGTACTTCAGAAGTGCTTCTCATGGGCATGAAAACCCGCTAGACACAAAAAGTGGCTACACTTGCATTAAGATGATGTCAGTTGAAAATGTTATGATGCGTTCTAAGGATTATGGCTTGCCGCAACCAAATGTGGGGAAAGAGAATGCACCTCTCAAGGTTCCTTTGCCTATTGATAAGCGTGAAGGTATACCTCGTATTCCTAAAGGATTCCTAAAGTGCTTGGTGCACAATGCTAATGCTCGACCTTCCCATCATTATTCTAATGTCAAGGATTTGGGTCAGTCTCCTTGTGCGATGTCATCTCTCAAAGTCCTTCAGACTTACCCTTCATAAAGGAATGCCTTATTAACTACCCTTGGGATGGTTGATTGTCACCCTTCCATGGTGATTAATTTTGAAAACCATGAATTCCAACCTCGCTTGCCTTACCATGTGGTATTCCTAGTCCATGTGGAGTGTATGAACAACACGATCAAACACACACTGGTTGGTGAAGGAGTTGCACCTTTTGTGATGTCTCTTTCTTGTTGGAAAGGTCTTGGTTCACCCCGATTGTCGAAATTCAATACCTTTTTTACTTCTTTTGATGGACTCTTTTTCGACAGCATGGTATTCTTCCTTGTCTTCAGGTTTAGTTCGGAGGGAAGAACATGTCAATCAAGGTTGAGATGGTTAATGTGTCCCTTAACTACAACCTTCTGCTGGGTAGGAACTGGATTTTTAGTATGAGCGAGGTTGTGTCTTCTCTCTTCCATGTAATATGCTTCCTTTTCGAAGATAGGATTGTCACAATCGATCAACACTCATTTGATAATTCTTGGAAATCAACATTGTTGGGATCTATTATCCCCACTATTGATAATTCTCAGCCGAGAACTCAGAATGTTTGTGTAGGAATGTATTCGTCATTGATGGGATCCTTTAATATTTTTGCACCAATCCTCACTACGGGTTCCACTCTTGGTATTGAATCATCTTCGTCAAGTTTGATCCCATTTAGAACTATGTAGTTGGAGGACCCTTGGACTCTCTCTTCTCCAAGCCCTTCGGAGGAATATCCTAGACCTACGAAGATGGAGATGTCGTTTTCTCTAGCGAATATTGGTTATCAAGATACTCTTGATCCCATTATAGATCCTAGTACTTACTCTTTGCGGATGGAGGAGGAGGAATTTTTTGTGCTAACTTCTTAGTGTAACATACCCCAATAACCTATGAAAATGCATATGATTTTTTTTTTGCAAAGATAATTCCTTTCACAACAATAGCTAGCTATAAGCTTCACAAACCTTCATACTCAAGCTTTAATAAATAACCAACACACAAATCCGCAATAAGAATTAGTCTTCCATAAATAAATCTTTCCTTGTCACAAGAGAAGTCATTTTCGCATTCCATGTTCTACACTTCTACTTTTGCCCTTCCGACCTTGAAAGTTGGAAGTCAGAAACCTATGGTGTTACAGAAACATTTAAACACTCTTCTGCCTTCCACCTTTCACTTCCACTTTTCGCCTTTCTAACCTCAAAACTCGAAATTCAAAACTGTAAAGTTCGATGAAAATTAGCAGCTCTTACGCCTTCTGCCTTCTTCCTTCCGACCTTAGAACTTGAAAGTTGAAAACTTAAACTTCGATAGAATTAATAGCTATTCATACTTCTACCATCTAAACTCGGAACTTGGAATTCAGAAACATAAATTTCGAAAAAATTAGGAGCTCTCCTGCCTTCATCCTTAGGACCTCAGATATCGAAATTCAGAAACATAAAACTTCGATAGAATTAACAGCTCTTCCGCCTTCCTCCTTCCGATCTCAAAACTTAGAAGTCAAAAACGTAAAATTCGACGAAACTAAAAGACCTTCTTCCTTCTACCTTTCGACATTAAAACTTGGAAGTCAAAAACATAAAGTTTGACATAATTAATAGCTCTTCCACTTTCTTCCTTCTGACCTCGGAACTCAGAAGTTAGAAACGTAAATTTTTGACAGAATTAATAGCTCTTTCTCCTTCTGCCTTTCGACCTCATAAATCAGAAGTCAGAAACGTAAAGTTTGACGTAATTTACAGCTCTTCCACCATTTTCCTTTTGACCTCGAAATTCGAAATTCAGAAACGTAAGTTTCGACGGAATTAACACCTCTTCCTCCTTCCTCCTTTCAACCTTGGAAGTAGGAAATGTAAAGTTCAATGTAATTAACAGCTATTCTTCCTTCCGCGTTCCTACCTTAGAACTTGGATGTCAGAAAACCAAATTCTCCTTATATTTTTTTATCTCTGGTTCCACTTTCTACCTTTTGACCTCAGAACTCAGAAGTCAAAAAACCAACTTATCCTTAGAGATTTGGGCTCTACTTCTTGTTTCTGACTTCGACCTTGAAACTAGGAAGTCAGGAACCAAATTCTCCTTAGAGCCTTTATCTCCTTTCCTCTTTTTCCTTCCGCTTTCTGATTTCCACTCTGAAGATTGCAGATCATAGAAGTCTTAAGAATTCTTAATAATTATATTTTCTTGGCACAACCGCCTGCAACCTTTTACCCTTCCCTTCGTTCATCTCAACTTTCTCTGCCTCAATATTCCCTTCACATGTGTAATCTTCTACAAGGATGGGTGTAGATGTATGAACAACTATCCTCATGCTAGACACTAAGTTTAGTCAAGGATCCCCATTAATCCTAGAATATTTATTCCGAGAGAAAGGCCCAATCCTTCGCATAGAGACCCAATACCCTGGTTATTTCGTATAGGGAAAATACAACATCATAGCAACTTCTTACAAAATGATATGACATTGACAGGAAACCTAAAAAACAAACAAGTCATGGTCCTTCAACCCGAGTAGGTGTTCCCATTTCTAGAAACTAAACAAACCCTATTAGCTATAGTCGAATTAAGGCAGAAATTATGCATCCCAAATAATCATAACCCTTCCAATTAGACCAAGAGTACTTATCCTAGAAGAACAAAAAACCCCAGTGCAAGGCGTCAACGTAGTATGTGTAACATACTAGCAATACACTCCATAGGGTAGACATGATCATATGAATATAGAGTCATTCACCGATTCATATTTTCATAAGCCGCGCCATAAGTCTGTCCACAAGCTCAAATCTAAATCTCGTAGATATGTACGATAAGCTTCATGTTGCAGGGAGAATTGATCCTTCTAATGATCACTTTCGATGAAGAAAGAAGGGTGTAATGAGTGTACACTTTGGGTAAATCTAAGGTCAAGGTCGACAGATAAATGGGCGATAATAGCTTCGTTGAAAGAAAATATGCACTAGAAACTAGAGGTGATCATGGGTAAAATAACTTTATCATCAACAACAAGGATAAGTCCTGGAGAAGATCAACAGTTGTGAGCCATTTTGCTTATTCAACTAGCACAGGTTTATAGAATCTGAATATGCATGAATTCCTTATCAAATCTCCCTTACAATATTTGGGATCCACCATTGATCCAGATCCGACAGTTCCCAAGGATTTCGCATGTTCAACAAGAAAGGGAGTTAATGACCCTTAGTGTGCACAAACGTTTTATCCAATATTTATTAAGGTATTTGAGGTCCATCGCTGATCTAGATATGATGGTGCTCAACAATTCTGCGGATTCAACTGGCATGGGACTTAATGACTCTCGGTGTGCATGAAATATTTATAAAATCCACCTTATGGTATTTGGGTTCCACCATTGATTTAGATATGAAGGTCCTCAAGGATTCCACTAATCTAATTAGAAGGCGAGTTAACCGTAGAGGTTGAATGCAGAAAAGTTAATGCAATTAAGTTAGTTTGATTTAGAGTCTATCGTCGATCGGGGTTAGCAGGGATCCAATGATGCAGGATCATTCTACTCACCCGACTAGAAGGGTGGTTAACGTCGAAGGTGGACGCCTAATTCTGGTGAAATTTAGGACCGACTAGCTCATGTAATAGGCTATCTAAATGTTGTATGAAACATGTCCGACATCACAAGCACAATATTCTCGTAAGAAAACATTGAAGAGATTTAAGCACAATCAAGCGAGCACTTACATTGTATGAGTACAATAGTTCATAAGATTCATTCAATCTTAGATTCCATTTCATTATTCCATTGATAATAAAACACATATTTAACATAAATAAGTATACCCCGAGATCAATAGATTTGCAGAAACAATATTCATTAATGGAACCTTTTGTAAAGAAAGCCGCAACGAAAATGAAACAACCACGTTCCACCCAATTGTAGATAACAAACAGGTCTCTCTATCCTCAATCACCCTTGAGCTAAACTATGTATGCTAAAAGTGGTGACGGTAAAACATAGTTTGAGTTCTCTAGTGAGAAATCCTTACTTAAAACACAGGTCTCACACAAAAATAAATTCCTTCTTCCAACATACTCAGCGACGTCCCACCTCATATCATATACATCCGTATTTATCCTTTGTGGTTTTCCTAGGTCTTTTGTAGCTAACAAAAAATTTCTTCTTGGAATCTTCACTCCACTACCTTTTGATTCCCATAGGGTGGGTCTAACACCATACTTGCATTTCCATTTCTGTTCTAAAAGTTCTGAGAGTGACCCTTCACGTCCCCCACTCTCACATCCATAACTTCCTCATTCAACATGGCATTCCCTATCATTCATATTTTTTTACAAGCATAATTTTTTTCAGTTACATTTTTCCTCTAAGAACTTATTAGCATATTTCAGGTCCTCCAATTAAATTTAAACAAAAACAAAAATAAAATAGTCTTTCAAAATTATTACAAAATTGGGGAAACAAACCTCGATACTTCCTTCGCAAGGGATCTTTTAATTCCTAGGTTGCCTCCTCTGGGATAAAGTGCTTCCATTGCACCATAACGCAAGTGACAAATCGGTTCTAAAGCACATTTTCTCTCCTGCCCAGATTGTGCATAAGTTCCACCTAAAAGTTTTCCTCTAGTTCCACCTATACCGCTTTGCAATCGATGATGTGAGTGGAATCATATACATATTTATTTAGTAATGAAACACGAAAAACACTATGAATTCTTAAGTGCGCTCGAAAATCCATCTTGTATCCACCATTCCAATCCTTTCCAAGTCTTGAAGGGGTCCACAGAACCGTGGTGCTAATTTAGTATAGCTTCCCAGTTTTAGGGAGCTCCTTTCGAACTTAAACTGGAGGTAGACATGATCTCCGAATCAAAACTATTTATGTTGTCTTTTCAAGTCAACATAACTCTTTTGGAGATCCTACACCACCTTCAAAAAAAAATTTACTTCCCGAAAAGTTTGTTCCATGTCTTGCAACATTTCAGGGCCTATCATCACATGACCCACAGGGATATCCCAACTAACAGGGGTAGTGCACTTCCATCCATACAAGATTTGAAATGGACTCATCTTGGTAGAGGCGTCATAGCCATTATTGTATGCATATTCTGCTAGATGAGATAGTCTTCCCGCTTAGTGGTTTTTTCTATGACATACATCCTTAACATGTCCTCAATGACTTGGTTTGTTCATTTGGTTTGCCCATTTGTTTCAGGGTGATAGTTGGTGTTGAAGTGTATCTTGGTTTCCAACCCTACAAATAATGACTTCAAAAAATTGTAGTTGGTGTTGAAGTGTTTCTTGGTTTCCAACCCTACAAACAATGACTTCAAAAAATTGTATGTAAACTTGACATCTCGATCATAAATTACCATCTTTGAAACTCTGTAAAGTCTAAATATCTCCTTACGAAATATTTCAGCAACATTGAGAGCCTTATAAGTTGATTTCACATGTATAAAATGAGCATAATTGCTTAATTTATCAACTACAACCATATGAATCATGTTGTTTTTTAGTGAAAAGAAAACCATGATAAAATACAAAGATATTAGCTCCCATTTCCATTCAGGAATCGGAAAGGATTGTAACAAACCTGTTGGCATGTCGGTTGCTTTATTTTGATATTTCTGATGGTCATCGTGTACAGATGGCAGTGGTAGTTGTCGCGAGAGATCTGCAGGAAAAGCGAATGTTACAATCCATGGAGTACCTGTGTCATGGCTATCAAATGCCAACAAATTCCATGCCTCCTGTTACTCCAACGAAGAGGAAGACACCATTAATGTGTCTCCCTCGAACAACACCATTGAATCCAACGCGACCAACCCAGTCAATGGGTACGCCATGTTCATGAGAAAGTGGGGTGGTACCGAGGAGTTGGAGAATGAGCAATCGTGGTCAAGCCTGCTTAGCGATCTAAAGGAGGATGGCTGTGCCAAGAAACTCAGACTGTCGAGAGAGCAGTGTGCCCTTCTGGAAGAAAGCTTCCTAAAGAACAGGACCCCTAAACCTGTAACTCTATTCATGCTAATTATTTACTACATAGTGCTTTTGTCGTTTGTGTTTCGTCATGGTTTGGACTGCTATCATTTATTTTTATTCGGTAGAACGAAAAACAAGCCTTGGCATTACAGCTGAATATCCGTCCACCACAAGAATAGACGAGCAAGTTTAGCTGGTGTCCTTTAAAGATTCATTGTATTGTACATGTTAACATTAATATGGAAAACTTTTTCTTTCAAATCGACTATTTTATAATATTGAATATTGGATGGAAGATGCTCATTATACACACCAGTATCGAAAAATGTATAAATTTGATAACAGTATAATATTATAAAAATAACGTAATAAATGAAATGAAATTTAATATATATATAAATGTAAATGAAGAATAAGTATTTTGTTCTTGTAAATTCTTGGTAAATCTTTTTTTAAATAGATCTTAAATGACTGTGATTTACAAATTAAAATTTTAGCAAATTGATCACTTAGATCCTGGATCTACTGAAAAGTCCCCTGTTTGTAAATTCTTGGTAATTCTTCTTTTAAAATAGATCTTAATTGACTGTGATTTACAGATTAAAATTTTAGCAAATTTATCACTTAGATTCTGGATCTACTGAAAACCCCCTGTTTATTTATTTATTGGCATATTTGGCAGTTTAAGTGTTGAAGTCTCAATTTTATTTTGTTGAAAGTTTTCTCTTGTATGAATTTGTTCCAGGACGAAGCTGAAACAAACGGAAGTGGACTACGAGCTTCTCAAGAGGTGCAATAAGTCACTTGCCGAGGAGAACAGAAAATTGCACAAAGAGCTGGAAAATCTAAGAGCCATGAAGTTATCGCCTCCTCTAAGCCCTCCGGGAACACTTACCATATGCCCCTCATGTGAAAGAGTTTTAGTCGCCAACAAGAGATTGCATTTCAATTTGGCAAAAGCTCAGTCTATGTTTAAACGCGGCTCTTTTGGGCCATGAATTTTCTGGCAGAGATTCAAGTTTTTTTCGCACAAGCAACAGCTTAGTAGTATCTTATAATAACACAGTTGTACTTCGTTGACATTGTGAACCATTTTAGGGTTTTATTACGAGTTCACTTTGTGAAACATTTTGGGGGTTTTGTTAATTTCTATATTTATATTTTGTCAACATGAATTGGCTACGACTTCGTTAATTTGGGAATAAAATCATGTTTATCTGATCCATCTGTTTTTGTCTTTTTTATTATATTTATTACATTATTTTCCCATTTTTCTTGTATTTTGTATCATTATTGGTATGTTTATATTCGTTACATTATTTTCGTGGTGAACCCAATTTTATATATTATTTATTATTTAAAATAAGCTATAAAAATATTCAATAATTTCTTACATAACTATGGATGGAAGGAGTACTTCTAAACTTTCGTTTGATGCATTAATGCCCATTTGATGACATCATTAACGTGAAAGTCCAGTCTTGACATTGCTTGAGCTTTGCATCCGACATTAATGGAAGGACACGCCATTCTATATAAATACTTTTATTAAAATGTTTTAATAAACATTATTGGGTAAATAATTTGATTAAAATGTTTTAATAATCTTTATTGGGTAAACATTCACAATAGTTCAACACAATAGAGGTTCATTTATCAATCGTGTCAGTTTATACTCTCAAGTTCGGTTATGTATGCTTTGTGTCCTCATCCATACTCAGAGATTCAATAAAACCGGACTCTCTTTCTCCTCCATCTCATTTAAATCTCCAATAGAACATCACTTGAAGCTTAGAAAAACATTTCTTCACCATCATAATGAATCGATGACAAACAATTACTGGTTTGTAACACCTTCTAACATAGTAGTATGGAATTATAAATAATACCTAAAATTGCTCTTCACTGAAAAAGGCTAATTGATAATTACGTGCATGAAAAAACCATGACAATATTTACTCTGTCCTCTATATGCCCTATTGAATTTCCAGTGACAATATTTGGCCTATTCAATTTGTTTGTTTGGGAGATATATATCTTGAGAAAACTATACAGAATCCAAGATATATCGAACAAGGAATTCCAAAAAAAAAAAACCATTCTAGCTACGTTCGTTCTTGGTGAATACTTGATTATATAAGTTAGGATTCTTGATTCATATTAATACTTAGATTTGGAAGTATTAACCACATCCCTAATATTATTATTATTATTACTATAATTATATAGAGTTTTAACAATAAGTGATGATTGATATTGTTTAAATGGGCTTGACATTAATATATATTATATATATAAATATCAATTATAAAAACTAGAGATTGGCATTGTTTGAATTATTTTTGTATTAATAAATATTATATATTTTAAATCATATGTAAATATGAAACATAATTAATAATCTATATAGTATTGTTATAGCTGCTTTTACAACACTTGGTAGATCAGGTTTTTGTGCTTTTGTGTCCTTCCATGTCCCTGTGCACACTCTTTGGACCCTCCTTGCTCGAATTAGACTTTGATTATCCAAGAAATCACTTAAAAACAAGTGTTTATTTTCATTAGGTTGCTCTACTATAGCCAAGTCTGGAAATGTGTGCAAAACAAAACATATTTGGAGTTTTCCTCAATGAGTCCCGAATAGCTTGACACTCAGCCCTTCATTGCCTATTGAAGGGCTATATATTGAGCTGCTTGGATGCATTAGAGGAGGAAAACATTAGAGAGAAAGGAAATTATAGTTCATTGTTGCCTCATTTGATTATGTTTGAGTATGCATCCCTTTGTTTTAGCACACATTGTTGCTCTTTCCAAGCTTGACATTGCCTTTGTAAGCTTGCCATTGAGATGGAGGATTGAAGTGGTGGAGGCCCACCTCGAGGACTCAGTCCCTTTGTTTCAACGAAGTGCCAAGAGAGTTTGTCACTGTTATCTTTGTTCAGTATTAATAGAAATATCGATTTTTCATCCATTACATGTGTATGACTATGAATAGTTTGATCAATGGATGTAGTTATATCATGTTGAATTTATATATTCTAGAGTAGGCCCAGCTCTTTGACATATATCATGGTTGTCTTGTTTGTTTTGGTTGAGGGTGAATTGTTGGTACAAGCATGTTGGAAAAACTCAATGCAGATGTACTACAACCGTATGGGATAAGGTATGTTCTGTATTCCTTAGTGTTCGCAGCATTTGTTTCTTGTGTAGATTGAAGTGGATTGATTTCTGGTTTCATTTCATTTGTTGCGGTCTACCACAAGCCATAGGAATTTTATCTCCATAACATAATTGTCGACTCCACTCGGGAGCATTCCTTGTTTTTCATTGGGGTTTGGGTGCCCAATGTTCTTGAATTCATCTCTATTTACCTGTGTTTATTTGTTGGGTCCAGAATAATGTTTGTACATTAGTTTCGTGTTAGACTACATTAGGTATTATATTATCAATTGACCCCCTTTTCTTGTTGTATGTGGGGTTTTTCTTTACAAGCACATTTACGTGCGGGTTTTCCTTAAACAGTTGCATATACATGTGGGTTTAGTGCAGAAAGTCACGTATGCCCCTTTTTTGAGAGTGAATTTGGTGTTTGGTATTTGTTGGGTGGGTTTTAAATGTTTCTGAATCTTCTTGGATGCTGTTGATTTTTGTCTGCTACCTCTAACTTTTTATTTGATTTTTAGGTGAAATTTGTTCTTGTCATCCTTCTCTTTTTTTTTTGGTATTAGTGCACTAGACCTTTTCTATCTTAGTGTCTTTCTTGGCTTGTGTTTAATACTTGCTATGAAGTCTCGGAGTTTTAGAGTCTTTTACAGTTCATTTACTTCGAAGATACAAAAATATTTTTGTTTTTGCGTATTTATACATGACGCATGTGCATGGATTAGTACTTGGATTTAGGTTTTGCTTAATTGAACACTAGTTAGACTTTCATAAAGGGAAATATGGGTTGTCATTTGAAGGAAAATTTATGCATTTCATATAGTGGCATACTGTTTTCTCATTAAACACGAATTGCACTTGGCATCATTTTTTAGGTGTGCATATTTACTTTACTGCCGAGTCACAACATCACTAGTTGCAAGACCATTTTCTTTGAGTCATCACACCCTTAAAATCATCAGTTAATTTAAAATCAATTACACTTTTTATTTTATAATGGTGCATCAACAAGATTAGATTTTAGAGTATTCGAATAGGTTTTTGTGAGTAAATTTTTCCAAGACTACTAAACAAAACAATAAGATGTCTTTGTAGGTGAGAGAGTGAAATCCTTGGTATAATTAATGTTCTCAAGAGGATCCTCTTACACAAGAGTTAAGCACAAGGTAACATGCACGTTTGTGGTGGGGATATCCCTTTCCCACTCTATGTCCAACGCCGGAGATATTTCCAGGATCTTATTTGTATATGGGGCCTTTTGAGGTATATTTGGTGCTTTCAAGCTTCATGCTTTGTACCCTACCCATATGGTAGATCCCTTCTGCAACATTCTTCCTGAGCATTGGTTTTATTGGGGTGACCTTAGTTTCCTTACCTAGGTATCGCAGGGGGTAATTGCAGAGGTTATTCTATAAGTGTCCTGACCAAGTAGGGGTCAAACAACACAGTCGCTTTATGTGTTGAGCTAAGGGCCACTATAATTGGTTACACACCTCTGCTTGTAGTGTATGGGAGTCTCGGGCCTATCTTAGGTGAGACATACGTACTACATTTGGGATCTCATTTATCCTCCAATTGGATTACTTTCACTTGGCATAGATTTACTTAGGAGCGTGCTCTTTGTGCACTAGATTTATCTAGGGTTCATAATTAGTTGAGTGTATTTATTTTTGTGGTGTCATCATGGATCAAGGATCAAAATCTCTTTTTTCTCATTTTTTGGAAGGTCTTCCACCTTTTACATCTCCTCCTCCTTTCCAGAAGAGAATAATACAACCCAAGAAGACTCATACTCACTCTCATTCACACACTAGTCTCATCATGAGTCATACATCTGAGATCCTAGAAGTGCCTCCTTCTTTGTCCCTTAGGATGGGGAATGTGTTGTTTAGTCTATATGGGAATCTGGAAGAATCCAATCATTTTGAGGTTGGTACGTCATATAATGCACGATCCCATTTTTCATATTATGTAAATACTAACCAACGGTATTCTCCTCGAAGGTCGAGTGGTAAGAACCATCTTCTTCCCCCTAGCTCTGTAGTTTTATATTTTGCATGGTACATATGATCGATAGTTTTTTGTCATTTTTCATTGATCCTAATGTTGGTCTTAGTGGTGTTCCTAGGGATGCTACCATATTGTTCCATGCCAATCAGTTTTGTAGTGGTCATATTGCACCTTCCACACCCTTTGTGGGAGGAATTCCATACCCCCCATCGAGGCATACCACTGGGATCCCTTCTAGCGACGTGATCCTATAAAATTGAACATTAGAGGTACATCATATATTCCATCATATATTCCATCATATGTTGATTAAGGCCAACATTCCACTTGAGTTTCTATTGGAACGGTTCCTCTAGTCACTATTGCCATATATCACGAAGGATGTTTCAACATCCAAAGTCATGAACGAGTAACATACTATCTTTCAAGCTGAGCAACTAGACTTGATTTAAGCTTAGTGTGGGCTCTTATAAGATATTATACCTAATTCTATATAGTCTAACTTCAATCCTCGGTTTAAACATGGGACACATGCTCATGGAATTGTTGGCTCCGCAAGTGTTAAGGGCATAGAATAGGTTACGAATCAAATGAGAAATTTGTCAATTGATCAGTCTACTCCGATACAATCTTTGGCTTCGTCCATTACCACCCAAATGATGGATGTGATTTCAGTACATACGTTGGACTAGAAGGGAAACCAGCATCCTGAAAGGAACAAGAAGACGGGAAAAAATAATCAAATCAGTGGGAATAAAAAATAGAATGCTAATGGTGACAAGAACAGTGGTAATGACATGGGGGAAAAATAGTCTAAATGTAAGTTTAATTTCCCTTGGAATATTTGTGGGGAATATCACCTCACTTATTTGTTCCCTCTTATCGATGACGCCTCGAAATCATTCCATAGAGTTGTGTTGTGCTACTAGATCCTTTACTGCATAACCAAAACATGATTTTGAGTAGCGTGGACTTCATAAGTGCTTCTCACGGGCATCAAAACCCACCAAACATGAAAAGTGGCCATGGTTGCATTAACATGATGTCGGTTGAAAATGTTGTGATGCATTTTAAGGATTATGGTTCGTCGCAACCCAGTGTGGGGAAGAGAATGCACCTCTCAAGGTTCCTTTGCATATTGATAATCATAAAGGTATACCTCACATTCCTAAAGTTCTTGGGGCACAATCCTAATGCTCGATCTACCCATGACTATTCTAATGTCAAGGATTTGGGTCAGTCTCCTTGTGCGATGTCATCTTTGAAAGTCATTCACACTTACCCTTCATAGAGGAAGGCCTTATTGACTACCCTTATGATGGTTGATTCTTTCCATTCCATGGTGATTAAATTTGAAACCTGTGAATTCCAACCTCGCTTTCCTTACCATGTGGTATTCCTAGTCCATGTGGAGTGTATGAACAACACAATAAAACACACACTAGTTGATGAAGGACTTGCACCTTTTGTGATGTCTATTTCTTGTTGGAAAAGTCTTGGTTCACCCCCATTGTCAAAATTCAGTACCTTTTTTACTTATTTTGATGGACATTCTTTTCAACTGCATGGTATTCTTCCTTCTCTTCAGGTCTAGTTAGGAGGGAAGAACATGTCAAGCAAGGTTGAGATGGTTGATGTGCCCCTTGACTACAACCTTCTACTGGGAAGGAACTAGATTTTTAGTATGAGCGAGGTCATGTCTTCTCTCTTCCATGTAATATGCTTCCCTTTCGAATATAGGATTGTCACGATCGATTAACACTCATTTGATAATTCCATGAAACCAACATTGTCAGGATATGTTATCCTGACTATTGATAATTCTCAGCCGAGAACTAAGAATGTTGGTGTAGGAATGTATCCGTCATTGATGGGATCCTTTAATATTTTTGCACCAATCCTCACTATAGGTTCCACTCTTGGTATTGAATCATCTTCATCGAGTTTGGTCCCATTTAGAACTATGTAGTTGGAGGACCCTTGGACTCTCTCTTCTCCAAACACTTCGAAGGAATATCCTATACCTACTAAGATGGATATGTCATTTTCTGTAGTGAATATTACTTATCAAGATACTCTTGACCCCATTATTGATCCTAGTACTTCCTCTTCATGGACGAAGGAGGAGGACTCTTTTGTGCTAACTGCTTGGTGTAAAATACCCCAAAAACCTATGAAAATGGATACAAATTTTTTTTTGCAATGATAATTCCTTTAACAATAACAGCTAGCTGTAAGCTTCATAAATCTTCATCCTCAAGCTTTCATAAATAACCAACACATAAATCCACAAGAAGAATCAATCTTCCGCAAATAAATATATCCTTGTCACATGAGAAGTCGTTTCTACATTCCACATTCTGCACTTCCACTTTCGCCCTTCCGACCTCAAAAGTTGGAAGTCGGAAACCTAAGGTGTGACAAAAAAATTTAAACACTCTTCCACCTTCCACCTTTCGCTTCCACTTTCCGCCTTTCCGATCTCGAAACTTAGAAATAAAAAACATAAACCTCGATGAAAATTAGCAGCTTTTTGCCTTTTTCCTTCTTCCTTCCAACCTTGGAACTCAAAAACTGAGAACTTAAAGTTCAATAGAATTAACAGCTATTCCACCTTCTACCATCTAACCTCGAAACTTGGAATTCAGAAACATAAATTTCGACCAACTTAGAATCTCTTCCGCCTTCATCCTTACGACCTCGGATATCGGAAATCGAAAACATAAAAGTTCAACAAAATTAATAGCTCTTCCACATTCCTCCTTCTGATCTCAAAACTCAGAAGTCAAAAACATAAAATTCGACGTAACTAAAAGCTCTTCTTTCTTCTACCTTTCGACCTCGAAACTTGGAAGTCAGAAACATAAAGTTTGATGTAATTAATAGCTCTGCCACTTTCTTCCTTCTGACCTCGAAACTCAGAATTCAGAAATGTAAGGTTTAATAGAATTAACAGCTCTTCTTCCTTCTACCTTTCAACCTCATAAATCAGAAGCCAGAAACGTAAAGTTCGACGTAATTTATAGCTCTTCCACCATCTTCCTTCTAACCTCAAAATTCAAAAGTCAGAAATGTAAAGTTCGATGGAATTAACACCTCTTCTTCCTTCCACCTTTCAACCTTTGAAGTAGGAAATGTAAAGTTCAATGTAATTAACAGTTATTCCACCTTCTGCCTTATGACCTCAGAACTTGGATGTCAGAAAACAAAATTCTCCTTAGATTTTTTTGGCTCTAGTTCCTCTTTCTGCCTTTCAACCTCTGAACTTGGAAGTCAAAAAACCAACTTTTTCTTATAGATTTGGGCTCTAGTTCCAGTTTTTTCCTTTGACCTCAAAACTAGGAAGTCGGGAACCAACTTCTCCTTAGAGCCTTTAGCTCCTTTCCTCCTTTTCCTTCCAATTTCTGCTTTCCACTTTGAATATTGCAAATCGTGAAAGTCTTAACCATTCATAAGAATTATCTTTTCTTTGCACAACCTCCTGCAACATCTTATCCTTCCCTTCTTTCATCTCAACCTTTTCTCCCTCAATCTTCCCTTCACATGCGTAATATTCTACAGGGATGGGTGTAGATGTATGAACAACTAGCCTCATACTAGAAACTAAGTTTATCTGAGGATCCTCATTAATCCTAGAATATTTATTTCCAAATAAAGGCCCAAGCCTTCACATAGAGAACCAATACCCTGGTTATTTCATAAAGGGAAAATACAACATCAAGGCAACATTTTACAAAAATATATGACATTGATAGGAAACCTAAAAAATCAACAAGTCATGGTCCTTCAACCTGAGTAGGAGTTCCCATATCCAGAAACTAAATAAACCCTATTAGCTATAGTGTACTTAAGGCAGAAATTGTCCATCCCAAATAGTCATAACCATTCCAATTAGACGAGGAGTACTTATCCTAGAAGAACGAAAAAACCTAGTGCATGGCATCAACGTAGTATGTATAACATACCAGTAATACACTCCATATAGTAGACATGATCATATGAATACAGAGCCGTTCACCTAGTCATATTTTCATAATCCACGCCATAAGTCTATCCACAAGCTCAAATCTAAATCTCATAGATCTATATGATAAGCTTCATGTTGCAGGGAGAATTGATCCTTCCAGTGATTAGTTCCAACGAAGAAAGAAGGGTGTAACGAGCATATACTTTAGGTAGATCTAAGTTTAAGGTTGATAGATCAATGGGCGATAATAGCTCCACTAAAAGAAAATATGCGCTAGAAACCAGAGGTGATCGTGGGTAAAACAACTTTATCATCAACGACAAGGATAAGTCATGAAGAAGATCAATGGTTGTGAGCCATTTCACTGGTTCAACTAGCACGGGTTTATAGAATTTGAATATACACAAATTCCTCATCAAATCCACCTTCCGATGTTTGGGATCCACCATTGATTTAGATCTGACGGTCCCCAAGGATTTTCCATGCTCAACAAGAAAGGGAGTTAACAACCCTCGGTGTGCATAGAATTTTTATCCAATATTCATTAAGGTATTTGAGGTCGTTCATTGATCTAGATATGATGGTGCTCAACAATTCTGTGGATTCAAATAGCATGGGAGTTAACAACTCTAGGTGTGCATGGAATCTTTACAAAATCCACCTTATGGTCTTTGGGTTTCATCGTCGATTTAGATATGAAGGTACTCAAGGATTCCACTGGTCTAATTAGAAGGTGAGTTAACTATAGAGGTCGAACGTACAAAACTTAATGCAATTAATTTAGTTTGATTTAGAGTCCATCGTCAATCGGGGTTAGCATGGATCTAACGATGAAGGATCATTCAACTCACCCGACTAGAAGGGTGGTTAACGCTGAAGGTGGACGCATAATTATGGTGAAATTTAGGACCGACTAACTCATGTAATAGGCTATCTAAAGGTTGTATGAAACGTGTCTAACATCATAAGCACAATATGCTCATAAGAAAACATTGAAGAGATTTAAGCACAATAAAGAGAGCAATTACATTGTATGAGTACAATAGTTCATAAGATTCATTCAATCTTGGATGCTATTTCATTATTTCATTGATAATAAAACAAATCTTTAACATAAACAAGCATACCCTGAGATCACTAGATTCACAGAAACAATATTCAGTAATGGAACCTTTTGTAAAGAAAGCCGCAATAAAAAGGGAACAACCACGTTCCACCCAACTGTAGATTACAAACAGATCTCTTCGTCCTCAGTCACCCTCCAGCTAAACTATGTATGCTAAAAGTGGTGACTATCAAACTTAGTTTGAGTTCTATAGTGAGAAATCCTTGCTTGAAACACAGGTCTCACACAAAAATCAATTCCTTCCTCCAGCATACTCAGCGACGTCCTGCCTCATATCATATACATCCTTATTTATCCTTTGTGGTTTTCCTAGGTCTTTTGCAACTAACAAAAAATTTCTCCTTGGAATCTTCGCTTCACTACCTCTTGATTCCCCAGGGTGGGTCTAGCACCATACTTGCATTCCAATTCATGTTCTAAAAGTTCCAAGAGTGACCTTTCACGTCCCCCACTCTCACATCCATAACTTCCTCATTCAACATGGTTTTCCCTATCATTCATATTTTGTTACAAGCATAATTTTTTTCAGTTACATTTTTCCTCTAAGAATTGATTGCCATATTTCAGGTCCTCCAATCAAATTTAAACAAAAACAAAAATAAAATAGTCTTTCAAAATTATTACAAAATTGGGGAAACAAACCTCAATACTTCCTTCGCAAGGGATCTTTTAATTCCCAGGTTTCCTCCTCTAGGATAAAGTGCTTCCATTGCACCATAATGCGAGCGACAACTGGGTTTTGAAGCACATTTTCTCTCCTGTCTAGATTGTGCACTGGTTCCACCTGAAATTTTCTCTCTGGTTCCACCTGAAATTTTCTCTCTGGTTCCACCTGTTCCACTTTGCAATCGATGATGTGAGTGGAATCATATACATATTTATTTAGTAATGAAACATGAAAAACACTATGAATTATTAAGTGTGCTGGAAAATCCAGCTTGTATCCACCATTCCAATCCTTTCCAAGACTTGAAGGGGTCCACAGAACCATGGTGCTAATTTAGTACAACTTCCTAGTTTTAGGGAGCTCCTTTTGGACTTGAATTGGAGGTAGACATGATCTCCGACTAAAAACTATTTATGTTGTCTTTTCAAGTCAGCATAACTCTTTTCGAGATCCTATACCACCTTCAAATTATTTTTTACTTCCTGAACATTTTGTACCATGTATTGCAACATTTCAGGGCCTATCATCACACGACCCACAGGGATATCCGAACTAACAGGGGTAGTAGACTTCCATCCATACAAGATTTCAAATGGACTCTTCTTGGTAGAGGCCTCGTAGCCATTATTGTATGCAAATCCGATTAGATGCAGATAGTCTTCCCACTTAGTGGTTCTTCCTATGACATACATCCTTAACATGTCCTCAATGACTTAGTTTGTTCATTTTGTCTGCCCATTTGTTTTAGGGTGATAGTTGGTGTTGAAGTATATCTTGGTTTTCAAATCTACAAACAATGACTTCAAAAAATTGTATTTAAACTTGACATATCGATCAGAAATTACCATCTTTGGTAATCCATGAAGTCGAAATATCTCCTTCCGGAATATTTCAGCAACATTGAGAACCTTATAAGTTGATTTAACATGTATAAAATGAGCATAATTGCTTAATTTATCAACTACAACCATAATTGAATCATTTTTTTTTAGTCAAAGGAAAACCTGTGATAAAATCCAAAGATATTAGCTCCCATTTCCATTCAGGAATCGAAAAGGGTTGTAACAAACCTGCTGGATGTCGGTGTTCAATGTTCACCTATTGACATTCCAAACATTTAGACAAGTAATGAACTGGATATTCCTTCAAATTAGGCCAATAGAATTGTTTTCTGAGGGTTGTTATAATCTTTTGGTAACCAGGATGTCTTGCATAATGAGGTTTGTGCATTTCATTCAAAACAAACAATGTTAAATATGCAACATTAGGCTTGTATATTCTTCCTTTAAACCAAATTAATCCTTTCTAGTCTATTATGAATTATGTTCCATTCAATTTTACCTCTTATGTCATCAATCTGTTAAGTAGGTTTCCATATTCAACATCATTTGTGCTACCTGTTTTTATTCTACTCAACAAATCACCTTCTGTTTGAATCACGGTGATCTCATATACCTCGTGTGTACTTCGATTGAGTGCATTAACAACTTTATTTTTCTTACCTTTTATATGCTTCACTTCGAATTCAAATTCTCTTAAGAAGGCCATCCATCTTACTTGTCTGGCATTGATTCCAAGCTGAGTAAACATATGATTTATACAGGTGTTATCTGTCAACAAAACGAACTTCTTCCCTAAAAAGTAGTGATGCCACATCTTTAAGGAGTGCACTAAAAATTCCTATTCTATATCGTGCACTACATAGGTTTTTTCATGATCCTTCAACTTGTGAGATTCATAACATACCACATGTCCCTCTTGAGCTAGTATTCCCACCAATCCCTACTTGTCAGAATCAGTACATACTATGTAGTTTTTGTAGGGGTCGACCATCTTCAGGATCGGGGCCATGGTTAACATTCTTTTCAAATTTTTGAACCTCTCCTGGAACTTTACATACCATAGAAGCTTTACCCCCTTTCTCTGTAAGGAATTAATAGAATAGGATATCCTTGCGAACCCTTGTATGGACCTCTAATAGTATCTAGTGAGTCCCATGAAGGATTGAATGCCAACGAAATCCTTAGGAACAGACCATTCCAAAATTTATTTTATCTTATGTGTATCTACCCCAATCCATTTTTCAGAGATACCATGTCCTAAGTACTAAATTTACTTCTTCAAAAATTTACATTTTTTGAACTTAGTGTATAGCTGGTGGTCTCTTAGGGTGTGCAGCACAATTCTCAAGTGTTTTTTATGTTCTTATTTTGTCCTTGAGTAGATCAGGATATCAACAATGACACTTAACATGAACTGATCCAAAAAATTGTTGAAGATGTCATTCATCAGACACATAAATGTGGTAGGGGAATTGGTTAAGCCAAAAGGGATTACTACAAATTTGTAATTCCCATAATGTTGTTGTATTTGTAACTTCGAAATTTATTCACTTATATATCTTATGTCTTGTACCCCGATGTTTATTCTAGGATGTGTCTGTAATGTAATTGAGTCATGTCGTGCCCTGATGTTTTGATCAGGAGTTTCCATAATGTAAACAAGTAATGTCAAGTCATTGTCGGTAACCCTCCTATTGTGCAAGGGTTAAGGTCCCCGCAGTTTTGGGGCACTAGGGTTGTTAGAATCACCTAGTGAATTCAGCCCTAGTATCATTTTGTCAAGTTGGGAATTAGTATAAATAGAAAGCTAGCCTGTCTATTTATCACACACTCACTCACACTCAGTTGTAGTGCATAGATGAGGAAGAAGAAGACACTAGGGCTAGGAAGAAAGAGGTTACTGCTGTCGAGAGATCATCTTATTGTTTTGGGATTTTCTATTTGGTGTTGATTCTATCTGTGACGAAGTTATAGGGTTTTTTCCATTTATGGTTTCCCTGAGGAAAAACACTATGTTCATGGTCTCTTGTGTTTGATTACTATGCTTGTTATTTTCTCAGTTAAAAGATCCTAATATAATGCTAGCTTAATGTTAAAAATCTAACATGGTATTAGAGTTAACCTAAGAAGAAGACACTGTACAACTATTGTAACTAGGGATTCCAATTTTTTGGATCCCTATCCATATATTTTTAGAAAAATAAGGTTGGACTAACTCTCCTCCCTAGGGCGCATCTTTATGTCGAAGCAGAATCCAATTCTGAGGTTTTTCAGTTTTGGACCCAACACTGCTGCTGAAAATTCGGGCTTTCCACAGAAGTAAATTTTTTGAGTGAGCCCAGGATTCAATTGATCTCCTCCTCAAAATAGAAGTTTAGAGATCAAGATCAAAGCACTTGGTTGGATAGAACTATAGAAAAGAAAAACCCTAATTTTCTCCTAAACCAGCATTGCAGAAATTCAGCTCCAAATCCAAATCCGACATCTTGACCTGGTAAGATCTAAATATTTTGTATTTCCATTTGAGGTTATCAGTTAAGATGTCTCATCATACCAAGCTTGATAAAAATATTGAGGGAACTGATAAATTCTGAGCCTGGAAGTATAGGATCTCCCTAGTCCTGTAAGAGAATGAGTTGGACTCCTACATCAATGAGGATGTTCCAATTCTAGAGGGATATCAGGCTAAGGCCTTAAACAATAAGAAGTTGGTTATGGAAAAGAGGATTATTACTGATTCAATCAAGGATCACCTCATACCACAAGTGTCCTCCCTAAAGAAACCTAAATCTATGTTTGATTCCCTAACCAAATTGTTTAAAGGAAAGAACATAAACCGAAAGATGACCTTGAGGAACCAATTGAAGACTGTGAAGATCTAGAATGGAGAGACCATCCAGTCTTACTTCACAATGGTCTCCCTAGGACATGGAACTCTTTCATTCAATTGATTTATGCAAGAAATAAGTTAGTTAAGTTCAGCAAACTATGGGAACAATTCTCTCAAGAAGAAGCTCAGATAGCAGCTCGAGAAGAAAACATGGGAAGTGAATATCAAGCTCTCACAGTACAATCCAAGAAAACCAGATCTAGCCACCATAGAAATAAGTACTCTCATCAAAGGAATAACTTTAGAAATCCTAGAGATAAGTCTAAGTTCATTTGCTATTCATGTGATGAAAGAGGACACGTTGCTAGAGATTGTCCTAGAAAGAAAAGTAACTCTCAGAAGAAGAAGGGAAAGAAGAGAATACATCATTCTCATGCTACAAAGGATGATTAACTTTCCACAAAGAGAAACAAACAAGTCAGTGATGATTCTTCAAGTGATGAAGAATATGTTTTGATCTTCGCTCTCACGGGAACTATCATGCATGGCAACAATGATTGGCTTATAGACAGTGGTGCTTCCAAACATATGACAGGATTCAAGGAATCCTTTGTGAAACTATCTGAACATGAATCACCTCACAGGGTGAAACTCGAAGATGACTACCAATATCCAATAAAAGGTAGTGGTGAATCATGATACAAGCTAGGCTCTGGAAATTATATCAAGATGAAAGATGTATTGTTTTTACCTAGAATAAAGAAGAACCTCCTCTCCATATCTGCATTATATGCAAAAGAAAAGGGGGTTGCATTTGTAGATGGCTAGGTCTGCATGTCACCAAAGGGAAAGTCTTTCAATGATGCAGTAGTGACTGGGGAACAAGAAGGAGGACAATACAAATTAAAGGGCCAACAAGAACAAGCTTTTGTTCATGACTCGGTAGAACCAAATGATATTTGTCATAGAAGGCACACTATGCATTACAGAGCACTACCACTTGCAAGCAAGGATGTTGAAGGTCTCCCAACTAGAACAAGATTTGGTTCATGACTTGGTCGAACCAAATGAGATTTGGCATAGAAGGCTTACACATGTGTATTACAGAGCACTACCACTTGCAAGCAAAGCCGTTGAAGGTCTCCTAGGAATGCAGGCAAAACATGAAGGAGTATGC
The DNA here is from genome assembly GCA_001517045.1 of Pseudotsuga menziesii. NCBI lineage: Eukaryota > Viridiplantae > Streptophyta > Pinopsida > Pinales > Pinaceae > Pseudotsuga > Pseudotsuga menziesii. Next base: position 34,958 of record LPNX010644970.1, read on the forward strand.
AAAGGATGTGCAAAAGGGAAGAACACAAAGAAGACATTTCCAAGTAGCGAGAGCAAGGCAAAAGGACTCTTCGAAATCATCCACTCCAATGTATGCAGTCTAATGTCATCTAGTTCAATAAGAGGATATCTATATTATGTTTCTTTTATCGATGATTTTTCTAGAAAGTCATGGATATAATTTATGAAGAATAATGATTAAGTATTCAACAAGTTCAAGGAATTCAAATCCTTGATCGAGAATCACACAGAAAAGAATATCAAGACCTTTCGATCAGATAATGGCAGAGAATTTACATCAAATGAATTCGAAGAGCTATGCAAAAACTTAGGGATTAAGAGGGAGTTATCCACTCCATATAATCCACAATAGAATGGGATTGCAGAAAATGAGAATAGAATGATCATGGAAGCAGCAAGGGACATGCTTCATGACCAAGATCTTCCCATACATCTATGGGAAAAAGCTGCTAGAACAACGGTGTATGTACAGAACCGTACTCCACATAGAGTACTCGAGAACAAGACTCCTGAAGAATTATTCTCCGAAAAGAAACCAGAAGTCAGCCATCTCAGAATATTCGGTTGTCCTGTATACATACACATTTTGAAAGAAAATAGGACAAAGTTAGATCCTTCAGGAAAGAAGGGTATATTTGTGGGATACTTTGAAAGCTCGAAGGCTTATAGATTATACTTCCTACGGTTCAATAAGATTGACATTAGTAGATATGTAACATTTAACAAAGATTCAGCCTACATCAAATCCACGAAGAGACTGGTTGAAGAACCTGATGAAACAAGAGCACCCAGAATTCATGACACAACTACGAACGAAGAAATTCAAGAATAAGATCGAGATTTTGAAGAACCTCAGCAACATGTAGATCCACCTGAAGACAATAATCCTCATCAGAGGAAACCTGCTTGGGTACGTGAAATTATCTAAGGTGTAGAAAGATATGGAGCTTCAGAAGAAATACCTAGAGGAAGAAAGAGAACTAGGTCTTGCTCCAGTTATGTAGCCTTGCTATGTGACATCATTGATAAATAACCTTCCAACTATAAAGAAGCGACAGAAAGGAAAGAATGGAAGGAGGCTATGATCGAAGAATATCAATCGATCATGAAGAATGATGTTTGGGATGTTGTCCAAAGACCAGAAGGGAAGTCTATTGTAACTTCCAAATGGATCTACAAGTTCAAGCATGCTGCAGATGGCAGCATCGAGAAATATAAAGCAATATTCATGGCTCGTGGTTTCTCTTAGAAAGAAGGAATAGATTATGAAGAAACCTTTGCACCTATATCCAGATACACTTCCATCAGATTAGTACTTGCTCTAGCTGGAGTGATGAAATGGAAGATACACCAGATGGATGTCAAGACTGCTTTCTTGAATGGTGTAGTAGAAGAGGAAGTGAATGTGGATCAGCCACTCGGTTTTGAGACACATGACAGCGAGTCTCATGTGTGTAGATTGAACAAAGCCCTGTACAGTTTGAAACAGGCACCCAGGACATGGTATGACAGAATTGATGGTTTCCTATCCAGTTTGGGCTTTACCAAGAGTAAAGCAGATTCCAACCTTTACTACAAGGTTGAATATGGAAATCCAGTGATACTCCTACTGTATATTGATGATCTGTTTGTAACAGGTATGGATGGGTTGATTGCTAATACGAAGAGGAAACTTGCTACCGAGTTTGAAATGAAAGACTTGGATATGATGCACTATTTCTTAGGCATGGCAGTGTGGCAAACTGTGGATGGAATCTTCCTTGGACAAGGGAATTATGCAGTAGAGATTCTGAAGAGATTCGGGATTGTTATATTTTTAACACTAAGATAGCATTATTAGGATATTTAACAGAGAGAACAACAAGCACAACAATAAAACACAAGAGACAATGAACACAATGTTTTTCCTTGGGGAAACCATAAATGGATAAAACCTCACAACTTCCTCAGAGATAGAATCAGCACCAAAAGTGAAAACCCAAAATAGTAAGATGATATCCCGATAGCAGTTACCTCTATCTTCCTTGCCCTAGTGTCTTTTTCTTCCTCAGCTATGCGCTACAACTGAGTGTGAGTGAGTGTGTGATAAATAGAGAGGTTATCTCTCTATTTATACTAATTATCGACTTGACTAAACCCAACTAGGGCAGACTTCACTAGGTGAGTCTAATAACCCTACTACCACATAACTGCGGGGACTTTAACCCTTAGACAATAGGAGGGTTACCCACATTGACTTGACATGACTTGCTTACATTATAGAAACTCCCGATAGGAATCTTGGGGCATGACATGGCTCAAGTACATTACAAATACATCCCGAAATAAACATCGGATTACAATACATAAGAAATACAAGTGAATACATTCTGAAGTTACAATTACATCAACACTCCATCTTAACTAAGAAAGTATTCTCTCCACACAATTTATCAGCACATGTCTTCTTCTTTGTATCATCTGGATCATCATCAACTCTTCGTCATCTTCACCTTCAAGTCATCTCTATATTCAAGTCACCTTCATCTTCGAGTCATCTTCACCTGGATCTGGATCATCACTCGATCTAGATCATAATCACTGGATCTAGATCATCCCTCGATCTAGATCATAATCACTGGATCTAGATGATCCCTCGATCTAGATCATATCTGGAGCATCATCTATGGATCTCGATCATCCCTCGATCTATATCATCTCTGCTGGATCATCATCACTGGATCATCATGGGTGCTATCTCATGATTCTTCTCATCATAGGAAGTTCTATAGAGCCAACCCTTTTTTATACTAGTTGTAGGCCTATCCTCCATGTAGGTCTTCTTCAGCGCTTATATCTGACCCTAAGTAAGAATGGCCTCCCTAGCACTTATATATGATCATGAAGGAACCAATCCTATCATCATATCATAAAGGCATGCCCAACACTCACATCTAACCATGTCGGAACCAATCCCACAACCCTGTCAGAAAGGCTCTGCACTTACATTCGACACATGCGAGGAATCAATCCAACATACATGTTCCAAAAGGATCTGCACTTACATTAAAAACATGTGAGGAACCAATCCAGCATACATGTTTGAAAAGGCTCTGCACTTACATTTGACACATGCGACGAACCAATCCAACATACATGTTCGAAAGGGCTCTGCACTTACATCTACACATGCAAGGAACCAATTCAGCATGCATATTACACTAGTGGAAAATGAGATATTAGTGACCAAAAAAATGACCAAAATTCGCATATCAATGACCACTTTTGGTTTGGCGATCGCTGGTGGCTAATTTACGGTCTTTTATTACGCGACCAAAATTGGTCCTTTTTATTCTGGTCATTTATAGCTTGTCGTTTGGTCATAAATTTGGTCATATATTTGGTCATTGATTTGGTCATGTATTTGAATCAATGACCAATTATATAACCACATTTATGACCAAATTAATGATCACATGACAAGCTAGAATATGACCAAATTTGGTCGTGTAATAAAAGACCGTAAATTAGCCACCAAAACTGTTTTTTGGTCATTGAAATGTGAATTTTGGTCATTTTTTTTGTCATTTATATCTCATTGTTTGGTCACATGTCTCTCAATTATTGGTCACTAATTTACTCATTTTTAGTCGCTTTATGTGTGGTCATTATATTTTAGTAGTTTGAATGATGTTCATTATTAATCAATATAAATTTTTAATATGATATTATGTTTAATTAAAAAAAGAATCATACATTTATTCTCATCTAATACACTTGTGAATTATGCAATTTCACATTATAATTAATTATAACACTTGTAAATAATATCTATTACACATGTAAATCATACAATGTCACATTAATTAGTTAATAATTACAACATTGGTACATAACATAAAGTACAACCATATATATAAGTTTTAAACCACAAATTATATTATATGAGATGTTGAAAGTATTACAATAAATATGAGTTTTCTCAAATACTCATATTAATTTCCATATAAATTTACAGGAAAATCATCACTTTTCAAAATATTACAATGGCTAAACCATCATACTTGCACTTGGCTGCAAAACCATACTTAGATCCCATGTCAACAGCTTCAAAACCATACTTAGCACTAAAGCATACTTAGATCCCACGTCAGCAGCTTCAAAACCACACTTAGCAGCTTGAAATCCTTAACATCGGGTTCTTCATACTGAATTGCAAATATTCAATAACAGGCTCTTCATACTCAATGGCCCACTTATAAGTTAAGCTCACTCCTGCAAAATCCAATAAAAAAATATCACTTGTAAAGTAGAAAAACAATGAAGCAAATTATTTATCTTGTTCAACAGCTAACAACAATAACCAAGATCATGTGCAAAATAATAAAATCTAATCTAAAAAATTAAATTTAAGAATTGGTTAAAATTAAACTTGAATGGATAAATCTACAACTATTTAGTACTTAAGAAAAGTAAAACTCAGCTCTAAACCAAGAAATGGATTTCAACAGGAAAGATAATCAATGAATCCACAAAACAATTATGCTCGACTGAACAGGTAGAAACCTGCATACATAGTGCAATTTGTGAAGGATTTCACCCCTATATGTCATGTGGTTAGTGAATGACATGACAACTATATAAACTAATGAATGATTTAGCACCCCATCAAACTATTGTGATGTTATACTCAACCACCAGTATAATCAAAATCCATCAAATAACATCAACATTCCCAATTTCCTACATGCATACCTTGTCCTTGTTTCAAACATATATTTGTATATAAGCAAACAAAAATTATAAAAGGTCTTTTTACCTTGCCAGCCTCAAAGTGTTCATGACATAGTTTAGGCATCAATCCAACAACCATCATATTTTACCCTCTATATCTATATATAATCAAAAAAATTCATGAGTTTTTCTTTCTTGGACTCTGGACTCTGGAAAATTCACTTTATATTCACTCAAAAAATTTCATGAATTTAATCTATATATACATACATATTCTAGTGACATGCCATAACAACACAACGACATTCATACATGAACCACACCCATACAACCTAGCCACTTTGGAATAAAATCATATATACTAGTATATGCAAAAAAATATTTCTATGAATTATAATCACGAATCTAAAAAGAACTACTGCTTGTTATTTTATTTTCCATTTGAACTCATTTGGCATGTTGGACAGTCAGGTTTCCTAATAGTAAAAGACTTCTAGGAATGCAATATCTACATACCAGTGGTAAAACTGTTTCAAACAGCCTCAATATCATCAGTCATGGCATGTGCTTTTGATCTGATAAACTTTGCCTTCAAAATATGAACTTTTGATCTGATAAGATTTAGAATCACTTGTGATCAACACATACACACAATCAATTTTTGCAAATAGATTAGTCCACAATCACCTGAGACTGGCACTAAAATCATACCAAATGCAAGCATGCTTCCTTGTGTCCATGTGAAATAGAGATCTGGCCGGATTTCTATAATACTGATTGGTCACCAGCCTCTGTAAAAATAGCACAAAAGAGATAAGAGTTGGTAGAATATTTTGAAATCTAGACATTCAGATAAATATAATGTTCAGTGTTATGTAAGCCTGTTGTGTGGGAATGCACCCCATTTTTTGTAAGTAAATCCCATAAGGTATCGACGCAAACAATGTAATAATTTATAAATAAAGTGCATGATAAATATTGTCAAGATCAAACAAACCATTAGATAGGGTCATTGATCAATCTATTGATATTATCAATAACCTTAGGATATGTAGAGACCTAGTCCCAAGCTGAATAGGTTAGCTATTATCTCTATTACGAACTTATGCTATTAGTTTTACTCGTGTACTCTTATTCCCCCAAATATAACCAAGCTATGTTATTTCGACAGTGGCTTTTCCTCCTCCTACTCAGGTTTCCCATTTAAATCCAAGTGTGTTATAGTGTGTACGTTACTATTGTTTTCATTATTTCATTAATGTTATTTTGTTTGATGATAATATTATTGATCTGCTGCGATTGTTTATCATAATCATGGTTATATCGTTATTCTATTCGTAGAATTCATGATAAACGAAACACTTGGTTGTGAAACTATATTTACTGCTACTTTTTTGCAGGTTGAATCCTTTTGAAAACCAACAACATGATTTGGATACAAGTTTTTGTATGAAAACAAAATGTTGTATACAGACCTCCATGCATAACAATTACTTTCAATTTGATAAGGATGAAACAAAATGTAAATGCACTTTACCTTTGGGAGGAACAATCACTATAGGGAAGCTGCTATGTGAAAGTAGTACTCACTCACACTCCCTTGCAATACACTTCAAACTATAGAAGATGTCAGAAACAACAAAACATTTGAACCAAAAATAGCATACTCACATTTCAGATATGCTCCAACTTTTAAACAAAACTTTAAGCTTACAAGGAGATGCATAATATTCAAAATAAAAGGGTCTTAACTCTTGATTATCCCCAGTCCTCTTGTTCCCATTACAAGTGCAGTGGGATTTATTCTTATGGCTTCACGACAAAGTGCTTTACCTACATCACCCTCCATAATCCTAGCTTCTATTTTCACCTTTTCATTCGAAAAATGACAACATAGCAGTCAAAACCAATGGACTAACATTCTCTAATAACTACATTTACAAGGTTTCTTATTGGAATTACCATGGAAACTTCATATTCTTCTATTGCAAGCCTTTCCATTAGACCTTGTGTGGCATCAAACAACACCTCATCATCTGAATCTGTGCTTTGAAGCATATCACAATGAAATAGAACTCTTATCAGTATGAAATCATCTATGGTACAAAAGAAAGTAAGTTTAAATAGAAGCTCAAATATATTTAACCAACTCCAAAAAAACTCTTGTAATGAATCAAAATGTGATATGGAACATGATCATCCAACACATAAATTGATCAGCACAAGCTATTCAAAAGTGAGTTACAACTTGCCCCAAAAGAAGAGAGGGTAGGGTGTTAAACTATGAAAACAATATTATCAAAAAATCCATATAGACCAAGTGCAGCATCTAAAATTTGTGCATCCTTCTCTTTTCAAAACTAGAGAGAATCATGACTTGAGTATATTAAACTACTATGATGTTAAGTCACAAAAATTTGCCTTGCTCAAATAAGACAGACATATTGCAGGTGGATAGATTGGACATAAAACCAATAAAGGTGTTATTATCAATAATAAAGTAAATGCTATGGACTCTGGAAACTGTAAGAATACTTTTATATATGTAGAACCAAAAATTGGACAATTGAAGGGAGAAATCAATTCTTCAGAATTCACTGCTACTTCTTGTACCATCCTCAATGGAGGAAGCTAGATCTCACAGTCACTCAGACTACTCGTTTGTATAAGGTAAAATAATCTTGTCTGCAAGATCAAGGTGAGGCACAAGTAGCAAGAGAATGGCATAAGAAAGAACGAGGGGAAGCACAAGTGCCTAGTCTTTTTGGCATATCTAACTCATTCACACCATGTTACTATATTGCATTAACACACTGGATTTCCTAGTCTGTATAGCTCAGCAAACCATGTTGGCACAAGCTCGACCAAACACTATAGTGTGTATGTTGCTATTGTTTTCATTATTTCATTACTATTATTTTGTTTGATGATAATATTATTGATCTGCTACGATTGTTTATCATAATCATGGTTATATCGTTAGTCTATTCATAGACTTCATGATAAATGACACACTTGGTTGTGAAACTATATTTACTGCTACTTTTTTGCAGGTTGAATCCTTTTGAAAACCAACAACATGATTTGGATACAAGTTTCTGTATGAAAACAAAATGTTGTATGCAGGTCTAGACCTCCATGCATAACAACTACTTTCAATTTGATAAGGAGAAAACAAATGTAAATGAGCTTTACCTTTGGGAGGAACAATCACTATAGGGAAGATTCTATGGTCAAAGTAGTACTCAATCACACTCCCTTGCAATACAATTCAAACCATAGAAGATGTCAGAAACAACAAAACATTTGAACCAAAAATAGCATACTCGCATTTCAGATACGTTCTAACTTTTAAAAACAACTTTAAGCTTACAAGGAGATGCAGAGTATTCAAAATAAAAGGGTCTTACCTCTTGATTATCCCCAATCCTCTTGTTCCCATTACAAGTGCAGTGGGATTGATTGTTACAGTTTCATGAAAAAGTGCTTTACCTACATCACCCTCCATAATCCTATCTTCTGTTTTCACCTTTTCAGTGGAAAAATGACAACATAGCAGTCAAAACCAATGGATTAACATTCTCTAAGAACTACATTTACAAGGTTTCTTATTGGAATTACCATGGAAACTGCATATGCTTCTATTGCAATCCTTTCCATTAGACCTTGTGTGGAATCAAACAACACCTCATCATCTGAATCTGTGCTTTGAAGCATATCACAATGAAATAGAACTCTTATCAGTATGAAATCATCTATGGTACAAAAGAAGGTAAGTTTAAATAGAAGCCCAAATATATTCAACCAACTCCAAAAAAACTCTTGTAATGATTCAAAATGTGATATGGAACATGATCATCAAACACATAAATTGATCAGCACAAGCTATTCAGAAGTGAGTTACAACTTTCCCCAAAAGAAGAGAGGGTAGGGTGTTAAACTATGAAAACAACATTATCACAAAATCCATATATACCAAGTGCAGCATCTAAAATTTGTGCAGCCTTCTCTCTGCAAAACTAGAGAGAATCGTGACTGGAGTATATTAAACTACTATGATGTTAAGTCACAAAAAGTTTCCTTGCTCAAATAAGACAGACATATTGCAGGTGGATAGATTGGACATAAAACCAATAAAGGTGTTATTATCAATAAGAAAGTAAATGCTATGGATTCTGGAAACTGTAAGAATACTTTTTGATATGTAGAACAAAAAATTGGACAGTTGAAGGTGGAAATCAATTCTTCAGACTTCACTGGTACTTCTTGTACCATCCTCAATGGAGGAAGCTAGATCTCAGAGTTTCCAAATATTGATCTATAGTGCTTGCCAAAAGGAAGGAGAATTTACACTATCAATGATTCCCAGTTTTAAATCAATATGCCCAAATGATTCATATTTGTTGACTATACAGTAGTTATGTTCTAGAATGGTTCCAAAACTCATCAAATGCTTAAAATAACATGATTCTCTTGTAGATATCAAGGAAATAAAACTATCAAGGTGACCAAAACAATTTCCAAAAATTAAGTATTAAATCAAGTGTGAATTTCAAAGGTGTATAGTATGTATGCCTCAAGCAAACCCAACGACAAAACGGATATGACTGTCATAGCATGTACTACTATTGGAAATTTCAGCTCTTCTTATGTTTCAATATGCATGCTATCTCCAATTTATTTACTTCAAGAGTGATGAAAAGGATTCCAAAGTTTTTGCACCAAGTATAAACACAATCCCAATGTCAGTATTGTAATTTCAAGGTAGTGATATGTAGTTCAGATTTGGTTTATGGGAAAGTTTCCAATACTAAACTTACACTTATGAAATTATACTGATAACAGAAGAAATCAATTAATCAATATGTATGACAAGTATCAATGTGGGACAGAGATAATACCCAGGTATGCCAAATGGCAATGAAAATCAAAATAAAAATTTTCAACTTAATAATGCAATTTTCAGTATGACAGTATGCAAGATAAATACGACGACAAGTGTTATTCAAGATTCTCAGTCAAAGGATAAATACATATGTCATGCTTATGGGGAGAATTCCAACAAGTTGTAGAGATTAATAATACTGATCTTTACCATTAAATAAGCATCCAAAATAGATCAGATGGTAAAGCTTTATGATCTTCTTGTGTTTATGTTTTAGGTGTCCAATAGATGGCTGGATGAGAAGACAATCACAATAAAGTAGGTGCCTTGTGGTAGGATGGAATTATGGGAAGACAAACCAGACAAATTTTAACCAACAGTGATATTTGGGACTATATTAAGGCATAGGGTGTGCAACGTTTGAGAGTTTATAGCTCAGGTGTCAAAGGGATGTTGGTAGGTTGGTGTAGGGTCAAATGAGGTAAGGAAATATGGTGATGGTTGCCTCCTTTATGAATCTATAGTTAAGAGTTTATGGAGGGCTAAGAGGTATGAAGATGGCTGAATAAGGAGCCTAGAGCCCTTGCATTGAAGATTTATGGCCTTGGGATCATGGAGGAAATCATCCAATCCAAGGTGAGTGTAACACAGGCCATTAAGTTCTATAGGCCAAATCAGTGATGCAAATGGCCTTGCGTTGAGGGATAAGTTGGCTAGGGTTGAAGGGGATGGTAGCTAGGCTAGTTTAGGATGATAGGGATGTAACCTAGGGATTCCTAACAATGTTTTTACAATGTCTTTACGTAACTTTGAAGTTTTGATCACTGTGGTCAAACAAAGCAACAAGTGCATCTTCAAAAGATAATGGTGTGTTCACTAGATCCTCCATTCTCTCATCAATGGGTGACTAGTACAGCTGGAAAGGTTTGTTTCACAGGGGTGCAATTTATCATTTTACATTAAGAGAATAGGGCGGTAAACAAGCATTTATATAATAAACAAGTCTTAGAGGCCCAATCAGACCTTCAAAACACAACATTGCACTCATAGTGGGAGAGAACACAACATTGCACTCATAGTGGGAGATTCTATTAGATGCTAGAATTCTTCTACAGCCATTGGAAGTGTTTCTCTTTGGTAGTGGACTTTCTACTTCAACTAGTTTGTAGTATGAATCATACGATGATTCACCCAGTTTTAACTTTTAGCTAAAAAGAAAGTCCCTGTTTCAACATCTTCGCTCCAAAACAAATTTAGTGTTGGATGTTGCAATATTTTAGGTCTTTCCCACGTGGTATCCTCTAATGGAAAATCCTTCCACTGAATGAGGTATTCAAACAGTACCTTAGTCCTCAACTTATTTTCTACAGTTACCAAAAAATACCTTAGAATCAGAAGAATATGTCGTTTATCATTTAGGGGAGGTAAAACATTGAATTTAAAAAAAAAACCATACCACTTTTTTCAAGTATGAGACATGAATGGTTATGCACTCAGGACCCTAATGGAAGCTCAAGTATATGCAACTTGTCCCACCCTTTATAGAAACTTATAAGGAACATGGTATTTAGGTCCAGGTTTCTCCACCCCTTTATCTTTGAGAGACCTCTGCTTGTAAAGGTGTAGCCTCAAGAAAACGCAATCTCCCTCTTCAAATTCATACTCACAGTGGTGCTGGTCCTACTGGGATTTTATACTATCATGGGCTAGTCTGAGAATCTCCTTAACTTGCTAAAATATCTGTTGTCTTTTCTCCAAGAAATCATGAATAGCTATCATTTAATTTAAAGAATATTGACGTAAAGATAATGGAAAGAAGAAAGTAGAGGCACCGCATGTACCTATAAAGGTAACTAATATAGAAGCGGTTGTGCAGAAATAGTAGGAGACCCTAAAACTTATCTGATTGTATAAGGATGGGAATCTACTTCCAGCTATAGGGATCACCAGTTCCCATGTGCCACCCCACAATACAACCAATTGCAGAGGTAAGAATTTGTACTAAATATTGCAAGCACAAAAGAGGAGGATCCTTGGGATTTGTTCAAAGATGATCATATATCCGAACCAAGATTGGAGCCTGAATAAGGCAATAATTACAATCTTGTGACTGGGTTGGTTTTTCTATGAGTTTGCCAAGTATTTTTTTTCAACATTCAGAAAAAAGACAAATCGATATCGTCAACCTCAACCTCTCCTAGACTTGAAAAAAATACTGAAAATAAGTAAGCAATTATATCACATTCAAACTGACATGCACTTATAGAATAAGATTTTTCATCTGATGATTCCAAATTCAGATATAAACTCTTCAAAAGATGGATAACAGCTTTTTGCAAAACCTTCTCAAGATCATTTTTTAGACAGTGATTTTGAATAATTTTACAATTGGGAGGTGCTCGCTTGAGCCACTAATACCAGCAGTAGTGCAAGTCTGTAAAGTTCAACATATGCAAAAAGTCAACAAATTGCACAAAGCAAAGACCTCGAAAAACAGAATATAATGGATGTGCAATATTGTTGGTCAATTGAGATCTGAATGAAGATGTTATGAACAAGATGATGAAGTTATGTAGGAGACAGAACAAGAGTTTTGAAAATGGAGAAATTTGATGAAGAGCCCATTATTGTGGGTGGAAGAGTTGAGAAGGAAACACAAAACTTAAAATTCGGCTTGAAGAATAAATAACCTTTTTCGTTGAAAGTCCTTATAGAAAATCGCCCCAAGGGGTTGCACCACATAACATGGACTTTATTCAGCTTAGATGCTAGGTATAAGGGGTGTCTATCTTGCCAAATTCACTTGGGACTTGGAACCAGCCTCATCCCTTTTGAACAAGACAATTGGGTGGGAAAGACCAAAGGGAGAATGAAACCCTAGTGAGCAACTCAATTCAAACAATAGTTTTGATTGTGAAGACTTTTGGTCATTAAAATTCCTTACAAATCTTGAATTCTTCAATATTTTTTGGTGTTGAGTCAAGAAAGAATGCTTGATAGTTGGTTACTTTCTATGATGGCATCTCTGATAGCAAAAATAAGTTTGCTATAATGGAGGATGATGCGATTGAGATCCTCACATAGAGAATTTAAAATTTTTCCTCTCAAGTTGTGCAGGTAATTTTCTTCTCTTGTATTGCATCTATTTCAGATTAAATAGGTGGGATAATTGAAAGAGCATTGAGAACTATGAGAAAACAAACAAGCTACTATGTTCAGAAGTTGGATAAGATTTACCATATCTAGCAATTATATATAAAATTGCCTTTTTGAGCAATTTGATGAAAAGTATAAAAAATATGGAATCTATGACGTCTCTATATTGAACAAACATGATGCTATTTATTGGAATTTTTTGTTGAACCCTTCTGTGCATTTTTATATTTGCTTGGAATTTTGTTTTCACCCTTTGAGTCTTATTTTTCTGTGAAAATGAAGTTCCATCCTTTACCTCCAGTATGTCATGTAAACTAGATTTTGCTTACACTTTGTTTCGTTATTCCATTTGTCTAAGTATCTGGTTATTCTATTTATAGTTACATTTTAAAGCCGATATGTTCATTTTCTCTATCTCAAGCTTTTAGTGACCTTACTCTTTGTATATGCTCTTGTAAATATAGCATTTTATTGTTTAGACTTATTGACAAGTGAAATTGTTTGATGAACACATTGACACTGAAGAAAATGGTAGTATATGGGTATGTGCTCTCTTGCTGGCAATTCTATTTCAAGATAGGGATATAATTCATGAACCTGCAACAATGCGAGCCATCCCTACACTTGCAATTTTACTGAAATACGAGGAAACTACAAATAAATACTTTGTTGCACAAGCTCTAACCAGTCTGATCTGCAATGGAAACAGAGGTACTTTGCTTGCCGCAGCTAATTCTGGTGTTGTTGGTGGACTTATACCTTTACTTGATTGTGTTGAAGCAGACATCTCAAAACTTATAGAACTATTTGAGGAATTCCCACTGGTACATGATCCAGACCATGTAGCTCTGGAGCGATTGTTCAGAGTTGATGATATTAAGGTTGGTGCAACTTCTCGCAAAGAAATACCTACCTTGGTTGAACTGTTGAAACTTGTTCTGGATCATCTAGGTGCTCCTTCCTTGGCACTAGGGATTTTAACTCAACTAGCAATAGATAATAATTCAAACAAGCTTGTAATGGCAGAAGCCAGGGCTATAAAAGCCATAACAAAGTATCTCTCTGTTGGTCCTCAATATGCTATAGAAGAAGCACTGGCAGAGTTATTAAGGATTATTTTTAGTAGTCCTAAGATACGACAACATGAGTTTGCTGTTGGATTTGTCAATCAGTTGGTTGCAGTATTATGCTTGGGTACCAAGGGATCAAGATACAATGCAGCAATAGCTTTGGAAGGTCTTTTTGTAGCAGACCACATTAAGGTTGGGGAAGCATCCAGGCATGCTATCAAGCCTCTTATTGAAATTCTTAGCTCTGGGTTAGAAAATGAACAACGTGCTGCAATTGGTGCATTGATCAGGTTGTTGTTTGAAAATCCTTCAAGAGCACTTGTAGTTGTTGGTGTTGAAACAAATGCAGTGGATGTGTTATGCCGAATTATTTCTTCAAATTTCTCAATGGGGATGAAAGAGGATGCTGCAAAGTTGTGTTGTGTTCTCTTTGGGAATTCAAGAATTAGATCTACACTAGCTGCAGCCAGATGTGTTGAACCTATGGTTTCTCTTCTTGTTACAGAGTTCAGTCTAGCCCACCATGTTGTAGTCTGTGCTCTTGATAACCTATTAGATGATGAAAAAATGGCAGAGCTTATTGCTGCACATGGTGCTATTGTTCCACTTGTTGGACTTTTGTTTGGTGTGAATTATCCTCTTCATGAGGATGTTATAAATGCCCTGGCGACGTTAGGAAAACATCAGCCACTTTGCAAGCTTGATATGATTAAAGTTGGGGTGGTTGAAAACATACCAGAAATTCTTCCAGAAGCACCAGATTCTCTGTGTGCTGTGATGGAAGAATTACTTTGGATAGTGACAAATAATGACAGCATTGCAAAAGGAACATTAGCTGCAAAAGTAGTCAAGCCTTTTTTCTCAGCTTTAACTTGACCTGAATTTAGTGCTGCAGAGCAGCATAGTGCAATGCAGGTGCTAGTGAATATCTTAGAGAATCCTCAACGACATGCTACCTACAAGCTGACACCTTCTCAGGCAATGGAGCCAGTGATTCCTCTATTGGATTCACCATCCTAGGCAGTGCAACAGCTTGTAGCAGAACTACTTTTGCATTTACTTCTAGAGGAATACTTGCAAAGGGACATGATCACTCAATAGGAAATTGGCCCTCTGGTTTAGGTTCTTGGGTCTGGTATGTCCACTTTGCAACAAAAGGAAATCAAAGCTCTTGAATTTTTTTCATTAAGCTGCCCAAATGCAATTGCAAATGTGGGTGGAGTTGCTAAGCTATCAAAGGTGATTCTACAGGCTGACCCTCCACTTCCCCATGCATTCTGGGAATCTGCAGCTTCTGTATTGTCAAGTATTTTACAATTTAGTTCCTAGTATTATTTGGAGGTACCTGTTGCAGTCCTAGTAAAAATTCTCCGCTCTGGTTCTGAACCAACCGTTGTAGGTGCATTAAATGCCCTTCTTGTTTTGGAGACTGATGATGTATATAGTGCTGAAGCCATGGTAGAAAGTGGTGCCATTGAGGCACTCTTGGAACTTCTTAGGTGTCATTAGTGTGAGGAGGCTGTAGCAAGACTCCTAGAATCCTTACTGAATAATGTCAAGATAAGAGACTTGAAAGTTGCAAAATCAGCAATTTCTCCATTATCTCAGTATTTGCTTGATCCTTAGACTCAGACTCAGCAAGCAAGAATGCTAACTGTGTTAGTTTTTCATCATATAAGCTAGCATTGTGATCTTAGGATCTTTTCACTGAGAGAATAACAAGCACAACAATAAAACATAAGCACATCACAAGAGACAAGAGACACAAAGAGTTTTCCTCGGAGAAAACCATAAAGGAGAAAACCCCGCAACTTCCTCAGAGATAGAATCATCACCAAAATAGTAAAATACCAAAACAATAAGATGCACTCCCGACAGCAGTAGTCTTCTTCTTGTCTAGTCCCAGTGTATTTCCTTCCTCACTAATGCGCCACACTTGAGTGAGTGAGTGATGTGTTGCAAGTGATAAATAGAGAGTCTCTCACTCTCTATTTATATTCTTCTATTCACTTAAAGTGCAATCCAACATGTCGGCCTCACTTAACAATTACTTACTAGAGCCGACATCTCTAGGAGCGTCTAATAACCCTAGTGCCCTACCACTTGTGGGGAATTTGCCTCCTTCTACCAATAGGAGGGTAACCCAATGGTGGAGACTATTGCCCCAACTTACAATGACTCACCTAGGGTCAACTTCAATAAGATAGTCTAATAACCCAAGGGCCCCACAACTGTGGGGACTTTAACCCTTTACCAATAGGAGGGTTACCCACAATGACTTGACATGACGTTCTCATTATAGAAACATCCCGATCGGAACATCGAGGCATGACATGACTCAAATACATCCCAGAATAAACATCAAGTTACAATAGATAAGAAATACAAGTGAATACATTCTGAAGTTACAATTACATCAACACTCCCTCTTAACTAAGAAGGTATTCTCTTGACATAATTTATCAGCACAAGTCTTCTTCTCTAGATCATCTGGTCATCATCAGGTCTTCGTCATCTTCAAGTCATATTCATCTTAAATTCATCTTCATTTGTAAGTCATATTTGGATCTGAATCATCACTCGATCTGGATTATCGTCACTGGATCATACTCGATCTGGAACATCGTCACTATATCATACTCGATCTAGAACATCAATGGATTTGGATCATCACTCGATCTGGATCATCATCACTGGACTGGATCTGGATCATCGCTCAATCTAGATCTGGATCTAGATCATCTCTCGATCTGGATCAACATCACTGGACTGGATCTGGATCATCACTCGATCTAGATCATCACTACTGGATCATCATCACTAGATCTCGATCATCAGTCGATCTAGACCATCACTGGCTATCATCATTGGATCTCAATCATCACTCAATCTAGATCATCACTGGCTATCATCACTAGATCTGGATCATCACTGGATCTGGATCATCACTGGTGCTATCTCATGATTCTTCTCGTCACAGGAAGTTCTACAAAGCCATCCTTTTTTTCATGTTGGTTGTAGGCCTAGCCATCATGTAGGTCTTCGCCCAACACTTACATCTGACTTACTCGTGAGAAAGGCATGCCCAACACTCACATCTGATCATATAGGAACTGATCCTATAATCACATCAGAAAGGCCCAGCACTCACATTCACCAGCATGATAGGACATCACATCACTAGCATATGTGAAAAGGCTCAGCACTTACATCTGACCTACTCATCAGAAAGGCACATCCATCCAGACAGGAACACATCCTATCACAGTGATGGAAGACTCCCATCCAGGCTGGCACACATCCTACTCACAGTGATGGAAGATTTTCCCACTTTCATCCAGGCTGGAAAACATCCTGCTCACAATGATGAAAGACTCCCATCCAGGCTGGAACACATCCTACTCACAATGATGAGAGATTTCAGCACTTACATCTGAGTAGATGGGAACACATCCCTCTATCACATCGGAATGGCTACTCAGTCCTACACTGAGTGATCCTGGTAACTGACTAGGTGCCTCCATTCCTAGAATGGAAATTTCCCTTACATCTGTCCTACTCAATAGAATGGCCATCACTCATATCTAACATGGAAGGGAGCAACCCTATCACCATGACAGAATGGCTCAGCCCTTATATCTAACCTACTCGTTAGAATGGCTATGGATCTCAACACTCATATCTGACATGGAAGGAACCAATCCTCTCAGCATGATAGAATGGCTCAGCCCTTACATTCAACCATGGAAGGAACCAATCCTCTCACCATGTCAGAATGGCTATGGGTCTCATCACTTTCTCTTGGAGGGAACCTCGATCTGGAGAACACCAAGCCTCTCCTTGAAGTACTCAAACTTTGGCCTAGCCAATGGCTTCATCAATACATCAGCTATTTGTTCCTTCGTCGCAACATATTGAAGCTTCACTACTCCTCCCTGCACCATATCCCTGATATAGTGATACTTGATCTCGATATGCTTCGACTTGTCATGGGACACTAGATTCTCTGACAACTTCACGCAACTCTAGTTGTCACAATGTATACAAGTAGCATCCAACTGGAGATCAAATATATCAGACAGTAGTTTCCACATCCATACTGCCTCACAACTAGATGAACAAGATGTGACATACTCAGCTTTAGTTGTACTCAGTGCCACACAGGATTGCTTCCTGCTAAACCAAGAGATCACACCTGATCCCATACTGTAGCAACATTCTGAAGTTCTCTTCCTATTGATGGCACTTCCTTCCCAATATTAATCAACATAACCCTCCAGGTTAATCTTTTGATTCGCATCATACTTCATCCCATAATCAACTGTACCCCTGCATGCTTTGCAACCATTGGGTGAACATGTCTCAATGTGTTCACAGCAAAGCAAATATCTGGTCTTGTGTTTGTCAGGTATATCAAGGAACCACTCATCTGACGACACATCGTAGCATGAACTGTCTCTGATGAAGCATTACTCAATAGCTTCATGTTTGATGCCATAGGTGTGGTCATGCAGTCCGTCATCTTGAACCTATTCAGGATCTCTACTGCATACTTCCCTTGTCCACATCTCCATGCCTAGAAAATAGTGCATCAACACATAACAGGAGCATCACTGGTCTTCTGCCTTCAACCTTGAAGCAAAGGTTGGAATCCACTTTACTCTCAGTAAAGCCTAGAGTCATCAGTAATCTTCCCATCCTGTCGTACCATGTCGATCCTCAATATATTTTGTAGTCACTCCCTCTGAAGTGGAGCATCATACTCCCTCTGTCTTCTATGCTCTATGCACTAAAATATTCTGTATCAAAGTGACAAGTAGTATCCATCTAGTGTATAGACTTGCATCTTCAACCTTGTAGCAAAGGTTAAGATCTTCATCAATCTCATCATGTATGTGTTTCACATGGGTGTCTTCTGAACTCGTACAATGCCTTCTTTCATTTGCACACATGATTATGCATGTCATGTGACTTCACTTCTAGTAGCTGTAAATGTTTCTTCATAGTCTATGCCTTCTTTTCGTGAGAAGCCTCGTGCTACGAATCTTTGTTTGTATCCCACGATGTTTCCATCTACTGCATGATGGAACTATGAACTTCTCTTCAGGTCTCGATACTGTGCCCTGGCATCATTCTTCTTGAACTAGTCTTCACTTTCTTCTTGGTGGCTAGAGGTTTTGCATCAATGATGTCACTACACTTGTCATATTATTCTTTGAACTGTTATCACTTGTTCTTCGGAACAAGTCTTTATTCTTCTTTGCTTGTAGGTGATTGTGTATGTGATCTTTCCTACAAGTCAAATTCATTTGTATGGTTAGAACATTTCATAAGGAATATTCATACTGGAAAATAATTATGCATAAATATATGATCATGCAACTACTTTATCCATAACAACACTCATCCATATCTCACTGAAGATTTCTAGATGCCTTCCATCTCTACCAGGACAATATTGCAATTGTGCACTAATCCAATATGTCAACAAAGAGGTTTCATTCTATATAAGTAGCAATGGAGAGTTGTATAGCACCACGAGCTACTTACCCATCACATGCATATTAGTAGGATACTGTCATTAATGCAAACATTCTATCATGCATAATACTTTAACTAAATATAAACAAATGCATAACAAAACAATGAAATGACAATTGAATACTTATCTTTATTTGTTTCATGGGTAGACTGCTTCTTGAGCCTTTAGCTTCATTGTCTTCTTCATTCATGATAGAATCGTTTCTTATCCAAATGGTAAGATGGATAAGAGGTTATTCAAGAGTTGAGTTCTTCATATTCCTCATCGCTTAAGGGATCTTCTTTGGATGGTAAGAACTTGATCTTCAGTTGCTCCCACCTTCTCTTCTCGAGCTTCTTCTTCTTGTGAGTTCTCTTCCCAGAGTCTACTGAAATTAATCACTTCCTTCTGGCACACATTCCTCTAATGAATGAATCCCACAATCCTGGGAGGCCATTCAAAATGGCCATTACCACTTCTACATTCTTCACTTCTTCTTTTATAGCTTCAATTTGTTCTTTGATTTGAGAGACTCTTATGACTGTATGGTCTCTGCATTCTGGATCTTCACATTCTTCAACTGGTTTCTTAGGGTCATATTCTGATTTTTATTCTTCCCTTCAAATATCTTGGTCAAGGAATCAAAACATATTTGGTGTCTTTAGGGAGACACTTGTAGCACAAGTTGATCCGTGACTGAATCAACCATGATCTTCTTGGCCTTGACCAAGTTCTTCTTGTGTAAGGCTTCTAGCCTCATCTCCCTCTAGAACTAGAACCTCTATGCTCATGTAGGTGTCCAATCCATTTTCTTCAGAGAGATCATATACTTCCATGCTTGGAAGTTGTTCAACTTCACCCAGATTATCATCAAGCTGATGTGATAGATCACTTTGAAATGAGAACCTCAAATGAAAATAGCAAAGGATTAAATCATACCGATTTGAGGTGTCCGTCCTGGTTCCGGAGCTGGCTAATCTAGGGTTTGTAACATAAACCCTAATTTTCAAAACTTGGAATATTTTAGATATGATTGGATATATAGATATATCTCTTCAAATGGATTTGTCCAATGTACTCCTTTTCTGAAAATAGTGGAGGGAAGCTCCCGGAACAGAAAGCCCTAATTTTCCAATTTCTTCTTCATAAATTCTTGTTACCGTTTCTGTGATATCTCCGAAATTACTGCTCCTATGTGTCTAAAATTTATCACTGAGGTAATATCGTATGTCCCTGATCCAACACCATAGTTTTCTTCATAATTTTTTTCACCATTTGGGATTTCTGATCCTTTTTCCAAGGTGACCTGTTACAAGACTGTTCAGAACAACGAAGTTGTACGGCATGCCACGTGTCACCGGTTGATCTTCTGAGTCTGATATTCAAACCACCAAAATTAAATTCCATGCCCTTTCTGGAAACTCTTCAAGAATTCCATTTGGACCTCTGTATCCCAAGATATTGCAGATCTCCCCAGATGTCTTGTTTAGGGATGAATTCTGGAAGAGGATGGAACCCTAACTTGGAGAGATCATATCTCCTGGAATACAGTGAATCTGATACTGATTTTTGGATAAAGTGTTCATCAGGATGTTATCTTCGGCCCCTGCAATTTCCAGCTTCTGAGACTTCACCAAACATGGCATAGAGTGAATGTACCAAAAATTATCAGTTTTAGTATTTAGGGTTTTTCCAGCTCGAGGTCAAACTAGGGTTTGACTTTCCCGGAGTTTCACCCAACCAAATTTCTTGATCCAGGTCTCTAAACTTTGTTTTTGATGATGAGAAAAATCCTATGCTAGTCTCACTCAAAAATTCTTCTTCTGTAGAAATCCTTAATTTCCACATCGAAAACTAAAAATGCTCGGAATCGAATTTCGCTTCGACAGAAAGATGCACCCTGCAATGGAGAGTCATCCTAGCATACTTTTGCTAATGGATTGTGGAGAAAGCCCTAATTTCTTCTTCTGTAGAAATCCCTAATTTCCACATTGAAAACTAAAAATGCTCGAAATCGAATTCCGCTTCGACCGAAAGATTCACCCTGCAATGGAGAGTCATCCTAGCATACTTTTGCTAATGGATTGTGGAGAGAGACACAAAAAATAAGAAGCCCTATATTCTACATCTGCACAATGTTTTCTTCTCAAGTTAGCTCTGATTCCATGTTAGTTTTTCATAATATAAGCTAGCATTAGTTTTTCTCAGGTTAGCTCTGATTCCATGTTAGTTTTTCATCATATAAGCTAGCATTATGATCTTAGGATCTTTTCACTGAGAGAATAACAAGCACATCAATAAAACATAAGCACATCACAAGAGACAAGAGACACAAAGAGTTCTCCTCGAGGAAACCATAAAGGATAAAACCCCACAACTTCCTCAGAGATAGAATCAACACCAAAACAGTAAAATCCCAAAACAATAAGATGCACTCCCGACAATAGTAGTCTTCTTCTTGTCTAGTCCCAGTGTATTTCCTTCCTCACTAATGCGCCACACTTGAGTGAGTGAGTGATGTGTTGCAAGTGATAAATAGAGAGGATCTCACTCTCTATTTATATTCTTCCATTCACTTGAAGTGCACTCCAACATGTCGGCCTCACTTAACAATTACTTACTAGAGCCGACATCTCTAGGAGTGTCTAATAACCCTAGTGCACTACCACTTGTGGCGACTTTGCCTCCTTCGACCAATAGGAGGGTAACCCAATCGTGGGGACTATTGCCCTGACTTACAATGACTCACCTAGAGTCGAATTCACTAGGATAGTCTAATAACCCAAGGGCCCCACAACTGTGGGGACTTTAACCCTTTACCAATAGGAGGGTTACCCACAATGACTTGACATGACGTTCTCATTATAGAAACTTCCCGATCAGAACATCAGGGCATGACACGACTCAAATACATCCCGGAATAAACATCAGGTTACAATAGATAAGAAATACAAGTGAATACATTCTAAAGTTACAATTACATCAACAAACTGCTCTTGCACTAGGGGATCTATTTCAAAATGAGACTCTGGCATGAACAATAGATGCAATCTCTGCCTGCTGTGCACTTGTGAATCTGCTTGAGGACCAACCAACAGAAGAGATGAAGGTGGTTTCCATCTGTTCCTTGCAAAATCTAGTTATGTATAGCTACTCAAATAAGCGAGCAGTTGCAGAAGCTGGTGGAATTCAGGTTGTCCTTGACCTTATCAGATCTAGTGATCATGATATGGCAATCCAGGCAGCTATTTTTATAAAGCTTCTGTTCTAAAGTACTATTGTTCAAGAATATGCCTCTAGTGACACTGTCCGAGCTTTGGTTGCTACCATTGTAAAGGACTTATGGGCCACGACCACTGTAAGTGAAGATTATTTGAAATCATTAAATGCTCTGTTTGGCAATTTTCCAAGCCTCAGAGCAATGGATCAAGATACAAATTGCATCCCTCATTTAGTTACTCCCTTGAAGTCTGGGCCAGAAGCAACTCAGGAAGTAGCCTTGGATTCATTTTTTCTTCTTAGACAAGCTTGGTCAACATGTACAGCTGAAGTTGGCAAAGATCAAGTTGTTGCTGCAGCAGAGGCTATTCCAATTCTTTAGTATTTGATTCAATCAGGACCGCCTCGTTTTCAAGAAAAGGCAGAGCTCCTCTTACAGTTCTTACTAGGAACTCTATTGGTAACTATCAAGTGAGGCATAAACCTAAAGCAGTTAGTGGGCAACCCAAGTGCATACTGCAAACTTACACTTGGGAATGGTCCACCAAGGCAAACTAAGGTTGTGTCAACTGGTCCAACTATAGAATGCGATGAAGTTTTTGCTTGGGTTTTTGATAGCCCACTGAAAGGTCAAAAGCTTCACATATCTTGTAAGAACAAGAGTAGCTTTGGGAAGAGCTCATTTGGGAAGGTCACCATTCAGATTGACCGTGTTGTCATGTTGGGAGTGATTGTTGGCGAGTACACTCTCTTACCAGACAAGAATAATGCGGGCCAATCACGGAGTCTAGAAATTGAATTCCAGTGGTCAAACAAGTGATTTTTGGGACAAGTATGCGCATTCTTGTTTATAATTGTAATTTAAGTGTTAAGGTCTGTAGTTATGCTAGAAAGGATTTTTGTACTCTAGTGTTTTCCTTTTAAGAAATTGTTCCTTGCAACAAAGTCTTACATCTAGTTGTTGCAATATGATTGAAGTTGCAATATAGCACATAAAGGAGAAACTATTCTCACTGAAGTCCTACTGTGTCCCATACACAATTTGTAAAATCTATTCATGCGTGTAAGCTACCCACAAGGTTCATACCAAGTAACAAGGACTGTGCTAGTGTAACAACTCTTTATTAGCGAATTGGCATGTTGTTATTTATAATCTGTCTACATACGTAATGAAATGTAAATATTTATAGCGGCTGCACAAGTCATACACTTTTTAACAAAGGGAACAGTAAAATTAAATGAAAAGTGTACAAAGTTGTGACGAGAGTCCTGTAGATCCATGGTCTCAGGGATTCAGGAACAATGACCACAATAAAATTTTAAATCAAACTATCTTAAATGTCTGAACATTGATTAAGCAATAATTCATCATAAAAGAGAAATCATTCTCAACATAGTCCAACTAAATGCACCCAACACAATTTGTAAGATCTACTCATTAGAGTACTAAGTTAACTAGTAATGGATATTAATGAATCCATTGAATTGGTACGTTCTTATTTAAAAAATATCTGTACATGTGTAATGGGAATGTTTATTGATACAATCTGACTTCCTCACAAACATATCATGCAAAAATTCACAAGAAATGCCATCTGATAAAACTCCTTACACACCATTGACTATTAAAAATTCACAAGACATACCCGCAAGGCAGTTCATGCTTTCTATCAGGATCTACAAAATCCAATTCGCTTATGTGGTGGCTATTAGAGCCCATACCATACATCATCACAGGAAAAGATTTATTGGTTGTGTCATATGCATTTATAATGATGGCCAAGTTTCCTCGAAGCTGATGTGACAAATTCTCTACCAACGACTCTACATCAAAGGTTCCACCCAAGTACCTCAAAATATTAGAGGAAATATGTTGATAAGTCATTTTAAGGAAATAACACATCAAACAAAAAAAATAAATGCTTAAAATTGAACAAAAATGGCCAGTATCCATTTCACCAACACAAATTCCTGAAAAACATCAGTCCACTGTACAGAAACCAAATCACAGTCAATTGGGACATTTGGACTAAAATTTGAGCCCATAAATAAATATTGTTATGATTGTAAGGCAGAGGGATTTGCACTGTCTAACATACATACATACAAACTATGTTAGTAAGTTGGTCACAGAGTCTCTTCCTCAAACTTGGAGGTAAGTAGGAAGTAAGAAACCTGCTATATGTCTCTTTACAAGATTTGTCTCAAGCAAGATAATGGCATATACCAAACATCTCCTGACACAAGAGGGCTAGGAATCTTTAATCCTCATCTGCCTTTGAGACTTGGAGTGAGTTGTGAGACTCCCTAAGAAGGCAATATATTCCCTCTAATCTCGTAGTATTGTGAGCATTGGAAGGTAAGACTCTGAATACATCTACTGACATTTTCAGATGCTCTATGCAAGGAATTATGTGTTCAGGTGGAGCTAACACATTCGGGTAAGTTCCACCTTGTTGATGGTCATTAGAGATCCCACAAGTTGTGTTGCCCTTCACCAGCCTTAGATGTAATGTTTGAGAATTTTTTGTCTCTAATTAAGCATCCTCTACAACCACCTTAGAATGTGAATCTTCACATATTATATGATCCTGCAATACCCTGGAGTATAAAGTTAGATTCTGCGGTTGAATTACAACATCCACTTGAGCAAGCATGGGTTCTCTAATTCTATTACCTAACCAGCAAACCTTTGTTATCAGCAAGGATATTTTTCAATAAAAGACAATCAAATAATGAAAATATAACTGGCAAAGCAGAGAAAACAAATCTGATTACTAATAATCATTTATCATTATGATGCAACAACAACCTGGAACTTCACCATCCCTAGGAGATTTAATAAGGAGATAAGCAACACCAACATGATAAAAATTTCCAGCAGGTGGTGTTATAAGGAACTCATACCATCCAAAATGACAAACAACAACCTTTAACACAGACAATATACAAGAAAAAAAATTTCAGGCCAGCATTTTTTTAAAGAAACAATTAAACCAAATTAACAACATATGGGAATTTGATAACCATATTGCAATTGCATATTAATATCCTTAGATCTATAGATCCTTCGGGCATGCTTCGCTTAATTTGGGATCAAACATGTTGAATGAATGTTTCCATTATTAACTGAACTACTGTCTAGTCTACTATAGAAGTAACTGAAAACAAAATAAATGTTGTTTCTAGAATTAGTCACTCTTTACAACCATGCAATAATAATTTAATGCAATGAAAAGTAGGCAAACCCTCCTATACCTTTCAAAACTATAAAGAGGCATTAAAATTGAAGACTTACCTTGTCCCTTTTGAGGAGATAACCAAGAAATGTTTCAAATTTGGATACTTCTTTCTAATTCTTCCCAGCTGCATGAAAATAAACCCGAGGAAACTTTGATAGTGGAAGAACTACTGCTAGAGTCATGTCTGTAATGTGTAAGGCTAGAAGGATGCAAAGAAAACTCAGTCTTAGACACTTGGCATGTATAATTCATAAATAATATAGGAAAATTGTTGTAAATTCAACTATCTGGTGCACACCATAGAATAATACATTCCAGTAAAGAATGGGAAGAGAAAAAAACAAGATAAATATATTACTGTCCAACAAATGACCAAAAAGGTAGGTCAAAGAAACTGAAGAGTACAATCAGCAATTACACCTGCAGATGTACTGAGGGCTCCTACAAAAGCATGAAGTAAGCTAACCTAACTGATAAATGAGTTATCCATGAAAGAGCATGATCAAGTCATGCTAGAGGAAATAAAAGATGCATGTTCTAGGTATAACAGTGAAGCCCCAATTAGCATCACAAGATGGAATAAAAAAGAATAAAAAGAATTATATATTATCTAGAAATCAACCCTTTCTGACATATAAATTTATTTGGCTCCTGAAGGCGGCCTAGAAGATAAGTATGTTATAGCATGTCGCATGCCAGTTTATACAGCAAGTTCACTTAGTGAGATTATATTTCCTTGCACTCATAATTGAGAGTCACTCTAACCTACCTAATCAGGGCAGAATAAAAAACTTATCCTCAACAAAATTGTTTATAGGATATTACAAAATAATGATGTACTTCAACATCAGATGACCATATACATACATTAGATGGTATTGCATGCGTACATGTTTAAAATTGTTCATCATTCTGTAAACCCTACAAGAATTGTGTCTAGCCATGGAATTTGAGACAAGTGATATCCTCCCCACATAGGATCAATTCCCACATTGACATCTTGAGTTCTTAATGCTAAAGAAAAATACAATTTACCATGGGTAACATCTTCAAAACAAGGAAAAAGTTGAAACTTCCTAGTGGGTCAAGGTTTTCCCAAGGATATGTATTTCATAGTTATTAAAAACATATATATTGAATGCCTACAAAGGTCTAATAAGTTTGCAACAAATAACAGCCTCTTAAAATAAATAAGAGGCAATACAATTATTATTCGTTCTTCTGATTCAAAGGAAAGGCTAACAAGACTCTTATATGTAAAGCAAATATGGAAAGCATTTTGAATATTGTGAATAGGCATAAATTTATATAATTGTTGAATTACTTTCTCGTCAACAATTACAGTAATACATTAATAGTCAATTAACCAATCACTTTCAAATTCATTTCCAATCATTATAAAAAACTTAACTTGGATGATCTTTTTTACAGAATAAGCAATCTGCAACTGACAATGTAATCTCATCGATGTGAAATTATGCTGATATAATTTGGGGTTATGTTGGGTCTCTTTTTTAAACCTAAAGAAGAAATCTATCCTTTTGGCAAGATGAAAATAAATTTTTTTATTATCTTTTAGTAAAATCATGAAAGAAAAGTAAACCTTCAGAAAATGTACACAAGTCACCTAAAGTGTTAGATATCGGCAAAGGTAATTTAATTTATCAGATACTCTTTAAATGTACACAAGTAACCTAATGTTTCATATATTCAAATTAAATTACCTTTTCCTTTCAAATTAATTAATTTGTAGTTACCCTTTCAGTGTTGACATAATCTCCCATTACCTTTGCCTTTGTATTCTTCTTAGAATCAACCTGCTTCAACTCCAACCGATATAAAGCACATGAATCACAATTATTCATTTCATGCTCATAAAGATGCCATTCGAACTGATTTGATGGCTGAGGATCCATGTAATATGATCTCTTCATCCCACCAATTTCCTTCATGACTTGCTTTCTTGATTCATGCCATCCACGACCATTATAATATGGCAATGATCATTGCTTTCTGTTTCCACTCTCAAAATCCCTTCGTGGCTTGTCAAAAAAGAGCCACTCTCCAATAACTTCCCCTTGAAGAACAAACAAGTCAAAGAGCTCTGCAAAAATAAGACAAATACGAGACAATGAAGTAACTATAATACCTTATGTATCTAATGAAAGTTCCCTTATCAACAAATTTAGTTTCTCTAAAAACAATAAGCTCCTATGAGACTTTAAAAAATCATGTTATCCATGACTTTTAAAGTCATTTTTCTTTGTATTTTTCCATAAATGTGTAAGTACATGCAATAGGTATTCCTACTGTAATATGTTAATACCATACCAGGTGCATTCCAGGGTGATTTTTTTGTTGCGGCACCTTCACATTCAGGAATCCCAAAAGATTTTACCACAGTTTTAGCACCAAGGGTAGCAAAGAGAAGGCCATCCTTCAGGTCAATGGCTCCAGGTCGTAAAATAGGTCCCATGCCTAGTGGACCTTCATTCAAAACCACCATTCCATGAAAATTGCTACAATAGTCTTGGCACCAGTCTGATCCTTGAGCAGGCCTAGGACAATCCCAAAGGGCACATTTGGGGCCTAAGAAAGCCTTAGGAGGAGGAGAAATTCTTGGGCATGGACCTTGAAATTTAGGTATATGCTCTTCCTCAACCTCGGGGTCTAATGAGAGGCATAGATTATGATCAAAATCTCAATTCATCTGGGTCGTTGTTTCCAAGCCCTCATCAGTAGCTTGCAGTAATGATTCTATATGAATGTTTTCAGACCTACTAGTCCCATTAATGTTTTGTGCTTCTGCATTAGCATGGTCCACATAGAAGTCCTAAAGACAACCAAAATGTATAATTTTTCAGAACAATCTCAAATTATTGCCAGCAACCGTACACTAAGATCAGTGAAGAATCATTTGGCAACACCTTTCTCATTTCATTGGGTGGAATCGCCTCCTGAGAACTAGATGGATTAGCAGCTTCAAGGGTATTTTCATTAAGTTGAATCTTAGAGCTATATGGTGCCGCAAGAATACTGATAGCATCATCTTCCTCTTCATGAAGTTGCAACAAACGCCACATATCACAAGACAAATTTGACGAACATAGGCTTGCTTCCTGTATAATAAACTCAAACAATAAGGATAATGAACTATTTGATAAACAACTTATTCTATCCATATCTTGATATGTTAACTCTTGTTACTTGTTGCAAATATTAGACTTTATCATTATACATAGAATAACGATTGAAGAGGTCAACAGAACAAATAAATGATACAAGGAAAACATAATGGCACCTTCATCTGATAACCATGAACCCATGAAGCTCATAACCCTTTACTTCAATAGGATAGAAAGTTGATTCAAAGAATTATCTACAATGTATTGACCCTTCTATTGTTCTTACTGAATGAAAATAAATAAGAATAAACAGAGTTTGGAAAAGATGTTAGAAAGTGACCAGCATTGATGTAGTAGGTGATTCCTCATGTACCTTAGCGTTGCATTCCCATGGAAATTGATGAACCTGCTCCTCCAAAACTAGAGCATCATTGACTCAGCTCTCTTTCCTAACCTGTTGCAGGTCAGTGAACATTCCCTATAAGTCATCAACCCTGTTTTTGGCCTTAGTCTTGAACAATTGATGAGTTGTTGATTTTGGCATGCTTTTTGACCTTTTCCCCATCATCTGAAACTTATCAATTCTAGTGTAATCTAACTAATGTATGATGCACAATCCTCAAAATATTCTTATTGAATCACTACTAGAATTAGATATGGTTCCTTCTGCAAGGTGTTTTATAATCGACTTGACATCATGCAAAATCTCAAAGATTTGTCTCAGCAAGTTTCTTAACAAAATATCTTGTAGAAATAAACTATGATCCCAGTGAATTGACTGGTCTAATCACCGTGCAACCTTTTCCAAAATTGTTAAGGAAACAAATTCATATCTTCTTCAAATAACTTGTCTATTGGAAGTTTGATCTTGGTCTGTATTAAGGACACTTTCCTATAAAAGGCACAATCTTCAAAAAAATCTACATGGGCTATCCCCGATGTCTCAAACCAACTCTGCCCCTTGGCTAAAATGCCTGATAGACGACCATTTTATCAAAAAAAAACCAACCCATATGTCTCACCACTTGATGCAAACTCTGCTACCCACTAACTCATCCAATCTTCTACTTCAAGAAATCATATATAATATTTGCAAAATGTTTGACTGATCTTCAGTATTAATTATCAACTATTCAAAAGGTTACTCAAATCAATTGGTGCCTGGATCGCATATTGTTCATTTCAAAACATTAATTCCTTTCTTTTGAATGACCGTAATCTTTCACAAAGATCAAAGTTATTAATAGATGAAGGAATTCATAACCCCAATAACCCAGCATAAGCAATCTCAGGAAGATATTTAAAATACACTACTAATATAAATGTAATCTCAGGAAGATCTTCAAAACCCTCTGCCAATATACTCTTTAATTTCTATAATATCATTATTAGTTTCCAATCCAAGACTCGACAAGTGATTCAAACTGCTGTGAGACTCAAAATAAAAACAAAAAGTTCTGCTATGGCCAACTCTATATCATTCAATCACAGCAGAAACCCATCAAACACCAAATCCTACTGAAAACATTAATTTGTTGTACAAAACCCCAAAAAACTCATTTTGGGTTCATCAGTAACGATTGTTTGAGGCCTTGATTATGCAAATCAAAAGTAAGGTTCGAATCCTAGGCACTTCCAACACAAACTAAAACGCTGAGCTTATTGAAACCCCAAAACCCAGGTCAACTAACAAATAAGACTTGAAAATAAATAAGAAGGACCTCGTATTAAGGTCGTTTTGCTCCATTTTCCAAGCATCTTTCTACGCAAAAATTTGATGATTCCTTTCTCCAGCAATCCAAAAATAATTTCAGAGTAGATAAAGGGAAAGACACCTTCAAATAAGTAACAATTGAACTTGGTGGTAAAAAACAGGCTCGTGGGAATGTTGTTTTGTCTATACATTGGTCAAATGACAAAAGGTCTCAAAAAGTAAAAAGAAATGAGCAAACCACTAAAATATGTAATTCTTTCTATCACTGCTTTCAATACTATGATATTATTAAGTAGAATGGTACATGCAATTTTAAGAATTAGTTTCCAGTCTTGGATGGTTTGCCACATCTCAAGTATTAGTGGTTGGCCAATATATGACAAACAAAGTTAAACTCTGTCACATACCTAAACATCAATATTGGTGAAAGTAAGTGTACAAGGCCATTTAAAGTGTAAGGATTAATATTTTGTAAATAAATTTAATAAACATTAATATAGCAACAAAATCCCTTCATTGTTGGACTATTTTCTCCCTTTACTATTAGATTGTTTCTCCCCCTTCACTACTAGAAATATAATGGTAAAAATAAGAGGCTAATTTTCCCATTTAAGTGCATGAGAATGTGAGGTAAGTGAAGGATTAGGGTTTGGGGGGAGGAACCCACCCTTCCCTTATTATTTTTAGCTTTTATAAGATTAAAATTTAGCATTTTTTTGTAGAGAATGTGGCCCTTGAGAACCCAAAAAGAACCAAAAATTACCCAAAAGAACCAAAACGTACCCAAAAGAACCTAAAAACAGGGTTCAAGTACCCATTTGGGGTCAACTCCCCACTTGATAGCTAGGAAGAGCCAAGTACTTCATAGAAGAACACAGTTCATTTGGGTTATTCTTGCATGAAAACATATTCATCGATGGGATTACTAAGGAAATTGTTTTATATATTAAAGGAAACACTTGTTAAATGGGCTCTGTTACAATAATTAGTTGTCTCAATCTTGATTACAAACAGTCCCTGAATTTGCAATTTTATCAACCTAAACCATTTCCAATCAGTCGCTCTATAAAACCCATACGTTTTCCAGTGAAATGAAAAGTAATGTTTTACTGAAACCCAAAATGTTATCAACCCCAATTACGCTTCACCTTGCCGCCATAACTTTCGTCTTGAGACAGAAAAAAAATGAAATGAAAAGGAAAAGAAAAAAGTCGGTAGAATAGAGACCTAATTAAATTATTGTCTTAAAAAATTGTTTCAAAACCACTCCTAGTTTAGTAGTGTATCAAACGTTTTTTATCATGATAGTTAAATTGGTGTAAATAGCTAAGTTGTCATACACAAGGAGGTCTATAATTTACTAAATTCTAACATGGCAGATGGATTCAGATACCCCCTCTGAATCCACATGTCATGTTAGAATTTAGTAAATTGTACAAATTCATTTTCAAAATTGTAATTTTCCATTGCTAGAGTGACACAACTAAAAATAACCAAATAATTACCAATTGTTATGTGGTCATTTTTAGTCTAGATACCCCGTGACCAAATTTGGTCATTTATCTTGCTCTTTTCAGTTTAGTTTTTACACGTGACCAAAAGTGGTCATTTATCTTGGTCTTTTTTAGTTAGCTCACATAAATTTATCAATTTTGGTCATTTATCCCTTGAAAAAAAATGTGGTGACCAAAATTTTTGGTCTCCTGGTCACTAATCTCTCATTTTCCACTAGTGTTAGAAGGACTCTACACTCACATATGATCATGTAGGAACCAATCCTATAGTCATATCATAATGGCCCTCAGTCCCAGAATGAGCTTTCCTGGTAACTAAACAGGTGCCTCCATTCCAAGAATGGCATTCAATGCTTACTTCTGATCATGTAGGAACCAATCCTATAGTGACATCAGAATGGCTCAGCACTCATATCTGACATGGAAGGAACCAATCCTATCACCATGACTTAATGGCTCAGCCCTTACATATTACCAAGGAAGGAACCAATCCTCTCACCATGTCAGAGTGGCTCTAGGTCTCATCATTTCCCCTTGGAGGAAAGCTCAATCTGTAGAAAACCAAGCTTCTCCTTGAAGTACCTGAACTTCACACTAGCCAATGGCTTCGTCAACACATTAGCTATTTGTTCCTCCATCGCAACATACTGGAGCTTCACTGCTCCCCTCTGCACCATATCCCTGATATAGTGATTCTTGATCTCGATATCCTTCGACTTGTCATGGAACACTGGATTCTTTGACAACTTCACACAACTCTGGTTGTCACAATGTATACAAGTAGCATCCATCTAGAGATAAAATAAATCAGACAGTAGCTTTCTCAGCCATACTGCCTCATAACTAGCTGAACAAGCTATGACATACTCTGCTTCAGCTGTACTCAGTGCCACATAGGATTGCTTCCTACTAAACCAAGAGATAACACCTGATCCCATACTGAAGCAACACCCTGAAGTGCTCTTCCTATCGATGGCACTGCTTGCCCAATATGAAACAACATAATCCTCCAGGTTAATCTTCTGATTTGCATCATACTTGAGCCCATAATCAATTGTACCCTTAGGTACCTCAGAATATGCTTTGCATCAATCAAGTAAACATGTCTCGGATCTGTCATGAACTCACTCAAGGTGTTCACAGCAAAGTAAATATCTAGTCTCGTGTTCGTCAGGTACATCAAGGACCCAATCATATGATGATACATCGTAGCATCAACTGCTTCTGATGAAGCATCACTCACCAGCTTCAGGTTCGATGCGATAGGTGTGGTCATGGCCTTGCAATCCATCATCCCAAACCTCTTTAGGATCTCTACTGCATACTTTCCTTTTCTGAGGGAGATTCCATCAGCATTCTGCCACACCTCCATGCCTAGAAAATAATGCATCATACCTAAGTCCTTCATTTTGAACTCGACAACAATCTTTCTCTTTGTATTAGTAATCAACCCATCTGTACCTGTTACAAATAGATCATCTACATACAATAGGAGCATCATTGGGTTTCCACCTTCAACCTTGTAGTAAAGGTTAGAATCTGCTTTACCTTTGGTAAAGCCCAAAATCGATAGAAAGCTATCAATTTTGCTGTGCCATGTCCTGGGTGCCTATTTCAAACAGTACAGGGATTTCTTCAATTTGCACACATGAGACTCCCTATCATGTGTCCCAAAACCGAATGGATATTCTACATACACTTCCTCTTCCACTACACCATTCAAGAAAGCAGTCTTGACATCCATTTGGTGTATCTTCCATTTCATCACTGCAGCCAGAGCAACTACTGATCTGATGGAAGTGTATCTAGATACAAGTGCAAAGGTTTCTTCATAATCTATTCCTTCTTTCTGTGAGAAACCTCGAGCCATGAATCTTTCCTTATATTTCTTTATGCTACCATCTGTAGCATGATTGATCTTGTAGATCTATTTTGAAGTTACAGCTTACTTCCCTTCTGGTCTTGTGTCAACATCCCAAACATTGTTCTTCATGATCGATTGATACTCTTTGATCATAGCATCCTTCCACTCTTTTCGTTCTGCCGCTTCTTCATAATTGGCAGGTTCTTCATTGATAAAGTCACATAGTAAAGATACATATCCAGATCAGGATCTGGTTCTCTTTCTTTCTATGTGATTATCTTCTGGAGCCCCATATCATTTTGCACCTTGGATAGCTTCTCGTACCCAAGCTAGTTTCCTCTTGTGAGGATTCTTCTCTTGAGGTGGATCCACAAGTATTTATGGTTCTTCAAATTCTTGATCTTCTTCTTGAGTTTCTTCATTCATGGTTGTATCATGAATTCTGGGTGGTTCTGCTTTGTCAAGTTCTTCAGCAGGTCTCGTTTTGGATTTGTTCTAAGTCGTTTCTTCATCAAATGTTACATCCCTACTGTTGTTGATATTCTTGAATCCTAGGAAGTATATTCTGTAAGCCTTCGAGCTTTCAGAGTATCCTAGAAATATACCCTTCTTTCCCGAAGGATCTAACTTTGTCCTCTTTTCTTTCAGAATGTGTATGTACACTGGACAACTGAATATTCTAAGATGGTTGGCTTTTGGTTTCTTGCTGGAGAAGACGTGTTCAGGAGTTTTTTTCTCGAGTACTCTATGTGGAGTACGGTTCTGTACATACACCGTTGTTCTGGCAGCTTCTGTCCATAGATGCATGGGAAGATCTTGATCATGAAGCATTGCTCTTGCATCTTTCATGATACTTCTATTCTTCCTTCCTATAACCACATTCTGTTGTGGATTATATGGAGTGGATAACTCCCTCTTAATCCTTGATTCTTTACATAAGTCTTTGAATTCATTTGATGTGAATTCTCCACCATTATCTGATCGAAAGGTCTTGATCTTCTTTTCTGTGTGGTTCTCGATCAAGGCTTTGAATTCCTTGAACTTGCTGAAAGCTTCATAATTGTTCTTCATGAATTAAATCCATGTCTTCCTAGAAAATTCATCAACAAAAGAAACTTAGTATATATACCTACTTAGAGAACTTGATGACATTGGTCTGCATACATCGGAGTGGATGATTTCCAAGATTCCTTTTGCTTTGCTTTCGCTACTTGGAAATGTCTTCTTTGTGTTATTTCCTTTCGCACATCCTTTCCAGACCCCTTCATGTTTTGCTTGAATTTGTGGAATACCTTCAATAGCTTTTCTTGCAAGTGGTAGTTCTATGTAATGCACATGTGAAATCCATCTGTGCCAAAGTTCATTCTATGTAATGCACATGTGAAATCCATCTGTGCCAAAGTCTCTACTGTGTCATGGACCAATGCTTGTTTTGGATGGCCCTTCAATTTGTATAATCCTCCTTGTTGTTCTCCAATCACTATTGAATCATCAATAGCCTTTCCTCTTGGCCACATGAGGACTTGGCCATCTACAAATTCAACCCTCATTCCTTTTGGATCCAGTGCTAATATGGATAGAATATTATTCTTTAGTCATGGTACAAATAAGACATCTTTGATTTTCATAGACATTTGAGAGTATAGCTTGTAGGAGGATTCACCACTACCTTTTATGGGATATTGGTAGTCATCCCCAAGTTTTACCTTATGGGGTGAATTATGTTCAGATATTTTCTCAAAAGATTCCTTGAAACCTATCATGTGTTTGGAATCCCAACCGTCAATAAGACAACCTTTTCTTCCATGAGTGATAGTTCCCGTGAGACCGGAGATCATAACAAATTCTTCGTCACTTGAAGAGTCTTCACTTTCTTTTTTTACTCTCTTTCTGGGAGGATCATCATGCTCAGCAGTTTGAGCATGATTTCTTCTTTTAGAGTTCCTCTTCTTCTTGGATCCATTCTTATTCATGGGACAATTTCTAGCAAAGTGTCATATTTCATCGCATGTATAACATTTGAGTTTAGATGAACCTTTCCGATGAGAATGCTTACCTTGGTGATAATGATTTTCCCTTCTTCCTTTCTTGGAGTGTACTATGAGAACCTGATCTTCACTTCCCATATTTTCTTCTCGAGTTGCTATTCAAGATTCTTCTTGTGAAAATTCTTCCCACAATCTACTAAACTTGACTAGCTTCTTCCTAGCACAGATTCCTTGGATGAAAGAATCCCATGACCTAGGGAGACCATTCGAGGTTTTCATCACAATTTATGCATTTTCCACTTCTTAGTCTACTAGTTCCAGCTGTGCTTTGATCTAGGAGACCCTTACGAATTATGACTGGATGGTCTACTCATTCTGGATCTTTACATTCTTCAACTGGTTCCTTAGAGTCATATTCTGATTGATGTTCTTCCCTTCAAACAGTTTGGTTAGGGAATCAAACATAACTTTAGGTGTCTTGAGGGAGGACACCTATGGTATGAGGTGATCCTTGATAGAATCAACAATAATGCTCTTTTCCATAAACAACTTCTTCTTATGTAAGGCCTTAGCCTCATCTCCCTCTGGAACTAGAACTTCCTCACTGATATAGGAGTCCAACTCATTTTCTTCCAAGACGGGGGAGATCCTATACTTCCAGGATTGGAATTTATTAGCTCCCTCAGTATTTTCATTAAGCTTTGTATGATGAGACATCTTAATTGAGAACCTCAAATGGAAATACAAAATATTTAGATCTTACCAAGTCAAGATGTCAGATATGGATTTGGAGCTGAAATTCTGTAGTGCTAGTTCAGGAGCATATTAGGGTTTTGCTTTTTCAGAGTTCTGTCTAACCAAATGCTTTCATTTTGATCCCTAACTTCGATTTTGGGGAGGAGATCAATCTAGGCCTGGGCTCACTGAAAAATTCCACTTATGTGGAAATCCCTAATTTTCGGCAACAGTGTCGGGACCAAAACCGAAAAACCTCAGAATTGGATTCTGCTTCAACAGAAATACGTGCGCTAGGGAGGAGAGTTATTCCACCATTCTTTTGCTGAAAATCTATGGAGAGAGATCCACAAAGTAGGAAGCCCTAGTTCTCGCAGTTGCACAGTGTCTTCTTCTCAGGTTAGCTTTGATACCATGTTAGATTTTTAACATTAATCTAGCATAACATTAGGATGTTTAACTGAGAGAACAACAAGCACAACAATCAAACACAAGATACAATGAACACAATGGTTTTCCTTAGGGAAACTATAAATGGAGAAAACCTCGCAACTTCCTCAGAGATAGAATCAACACCAAAAGTGAAACCCCAAAATAGTAAGGTGATCTCCCAACAACAGTAACCTCTTTCTTCCTTGCCCTAGTGTCTTTCTATTCCTCAGCTATGCGCTAAAGCTAAGTGTGAGTGAGTGTGTGGTAAATAGAGAGGCTAGCTCTTTGTTTATACTAATTCCCGGCTTGAATAAAACCAACTAATAACCCTAGTGCCCTGTAACTATGGGGACTTTAACCCTTAGACAATAGGAGGGTTATGCACCTTGACTTGACATGACTTGTTTACATTATAGAAAATCCCAATAGGAACCTCGGGGCTTGACATGACTCAAGTACATTAAAAATACATCCTGTAATAAACATTGGGTTACAATACATAAGAAATACAAGTGAATACATTCCGAAGTTACAATTACATCAATAAGGATGATGAACTGCAAGGCCATAACCACACCTATGGAATCAAACTTGAAGCTATTGAGTGATGCTTCATCAGAAGCGGTTGATGTTATGATGTATTCTTAGATGATTGGGTCCTTGATGTGCCTGACGAACATGAGACCACATATTTGCTTTGCTTTGAACACCTTGAGCCAGTTCCTGACAGATCTGAGACATGTTCACTTGATTGCTGCAAAGCATATTCTAAGGTACTTGAAGAGTACAGTTGATTATGGGCCAAGTACAAGGAAAATCAGAATATTAACCTGGAGGGTTATGTTGATTCAGATTAGGCAGGTAGTGCCATCGATAGGAAGAGCACTTCAGGGTGTTTCTTCAGTATGGGATTAGGTATGATCTCTTGGTTTAGCAGGAAGCGATCCTCTGTTGCACTGAGTACATCTGAAGTAGAGTATGTCACAACTTGTTCAGCTAGTTGCAAGGTAGTATGGATGAGAAAGCCACTGTCTGATTTATTTGATCTCCAGTTGGATGCTACTTATATATATTGCGACAACCAGAGTTGTGTGAAGTTGTTAGAGAACCCTGTGTTCCATGAAAAGTCAAAGCATATTTAGATCAAGTATCACTATATCAGGGATATGGTGCAAAGAGGAGCAATTAAGCTCTAGTATGTTGCGATAGATGAATAGATAGCTGATGTGTTGATGAAGCCATTAGCTAGAGTGAAGTTTGAGTACTTTAGGGAGAAGCTTGGTGTTCTCCAAATGAAGGTTCCCTCCAAAGGGAAATAATGAGACCTAGAGCCATTCTGACATGGTGAGAGGATTAGGTTGATTCCATGGTCAGATGTAAGGGCTGATCCATTCTATCATGGTGAGAGGATTTGGTTCCTTCCATGTCATATGTGAGTGCTGAGCCATTGTGATGTGACTATAGGATTGGTTCCTACATGATCAGATGTAAGGGATAAATGCCATTCTTGGAATGGAGGCACCTACTCAGTTACTAGGAATACTCAGTCTGGGAATGAGGGCCATTCTGATATGACTGTAGGATGTAGCCTTACATGATCAGATGTGAGTGCATGGCCATTCTGATGATTGAGGGATGTGTTCCCACTTGATCAGATATAAGGGCTGATGCCATTCTCTGGGAGAATGGAGGCATCTGGTTAGTTACTAGGAATCCTCAGTCTGGGACTAAGAGACCTTTCGATGTGATGTGATTACACATGGTCGAATGTAAGTGCAGAGCCTTTCTAACAAGATGAGGTTAGATGTAAGTGTTGAGCCATTCTGGCGCGATGTGTTTACACATGGTTAAATGTGAGTGCTGTGCCTTTCTGACAAGATGGGGTCAGATGTAAGTGTAGATCCTTTCTGACAAGATGAGTTTGGATGTAAAGGTCGAACCATTATGGTGCGATGTGTTTACACATGTTCAGATGTGAGTGTTGGGCCTTTCTGACAAGATGAGGTTAGATGTGAATGCTGGGAGTGCCTTTCTTACAAGATGAGGTCAGATGTAATAGCTGGGCAGGCCATTCTGACTTAGGGTCAAATATAAGTGTTGAAGACCTACATCAAAAGTAGGCCTACAACCAACATGAAAAAGGGCTAGCTATATAGAACTTCCTGTGACAAGAAGAATCGAGAGAGACCACCATTTTGAGATAGCACCAATGATGATGATCCAGATGTGATGATGATCCATACTTGATGATGATCCAGATCAAGTGACGATCCAGATGTGATGATGATCCAAACTTGATGATGATCCAGATCAAGTGATGATCTAGATGTGATGATGATCCAGATCAAGTGATGATCTAGATGTGATGATGATCCAGACTTTATGATGATCTAGATTTGATGATGATACAATGATGATGATCCAACAGTGATGACCCAATAGTTGCGATGATCTAGATCCCGTTATGAAGAAGACCTAAAGAAGAAGATGACTTAAAGAAGACTTGAAGACAAACGTGACTTAAAGATGAAGATTACGAAGAAGACGAAGAAGACTTGAAGATGAATAAGACAAATTGAAGATGAAGATGACGAGATGATCCAGTCGATACAGAGAAGAAGACTAGTGCTAAAAATTGTGTCGAACGAATACCTTCCTAGTTAAGAGGGAGTGTTGATGTATTTGTAACTTCAGAATGTATTCACCTATACATCTTATGTATTGTACCTCGATGTTTATTTTAGGATGTGTTTGTAATGTAATTGAGTAATGTCATGCCCCGATGTTTCGATCGAGAGTTTCCATAATGTAAACAAGTCATGTCAAGTCATTATGGGTAACCCTCTTATTGTTCAAGGGTTAAAGTCCCCGTAGTTTTGCGGCACTACGGTTGTTAGGCTCACCTAGTGAAGTCAGCCCTAGTAGGGTTTTGTCAAGTTGGCAATTAGTATAAATAGAGAGCTAGCCTATCTATTTATCACACACTCACTCACACTCAGTTGTAGTGCATAACTGAGGAAGAAGAAGACATTGGAGCTAGGAAGAAATAGGTTACTGCTATTGGGAGATCATCTTACTATTTTGGGCTTTTCTATTTGGTGCTGATTCTATCTTTGAGGAAGTTGCAGGGTTTTCTCCATTTATGGTTTCCCCGAGGAAAAACACTGTCTTCATTGTCTCATGTGTTTGATTGTTGTACTTGTTATTCTCTCAGTTAAAATATCCTAATATAATGCAAGCTTAATGTTAAAATTCTAACACATAACATATCCTAAAGGTCATTTTATTAATATCTTCCTCCTTAACCCTGATTTGGTGGTAAACAAATCTCAAATCCAACTTAGAGAGGACTCTTTATCCCCCTACTTTGTCGAACAGATCATTGATTCGAGAAAGAGGATACCGGTTTTTGATGGTCACTTTATTTAATTGTATGTAGTTGGATGAACTTGGAGAAGGAAACATAAAAATGCAGAGCAAGCTCAATATAAATATCAAGGCTAGTAGAGGTTCCACCTTAAACTCTTGAAAACTCGCATAGGTATATGTTTTATTGGAGTGGAGGCCATAACATTTATTCAATAATTTATTCATGAATGTTTTCATTCCTATGTTAAGAGGAGAGGAGAGAGCTCCATCATGTCAATTCTTTCATTATTTTTTCTAAAGTGAATGTTAATATGCGTTTGACATCTTTGAATGGTTTGTAACTTTTTAAAATATTCTCTTATTATGTGTCATATGTGTCATCTTACATTGATTGTATTTTTTTATTCGCAAGAATGCACTAATTTCAACATATCATGATTCTTATACTAATAGGATGTGAACAGAGGTAGCGAGCTTTCTATTAACATAATGGTAGATTACTTCATATGTATGTTAGGATGGATAAATAATATCATATAATAAAGAAGATAATACATAGTTGAATATACATGTCCAAAATGAAAAACACCATCAGAACACCTTGAGAGAAATTGGGCACCTATTGTGAGGATTATTAACAGTCGATACTAGGGGAAGAGTTTATTTCCTCGTGATCCACCATTACCTACAAAATACTAAGGACTTCCAAGTAAGAATTCTACTAGAAACTTCTATGAGTGCATGTCTCGAACCTAATGCATGTACAAAATTATGTTGCAGTTGGATGAACTTGGAGAAGGAAACATAAAAATGTAGAGCAAGCTCAATATAACTATCAAGGTTCGTAGAGGTTCCACCTTCAACTCTTGAATCCTCGCATAGGTAGGAGATATCCACTTAATTCCTATTTATGATCATGAAGTGGAAGCTTAGTTTAGTTTCGTTGCAATATATCTTTTTGACATTTAGTTATCATATGTAGACAAAATTTAGATTTGTTTCTTTTGGTAGTATATCAAGAGTAGTAGTATTACATGAAAGGAAATTTATTATTTTATCTATGATATGATATCCCATGAGAAGGGATAAAATGACTCTCTCTTTAATTTTTGTTTGAATTAATATAGAGTTTGCTAAGTTATTAAAAAATAAGAATAAAAAATATATAAATTTGATATTTAAAATTTCATTAATAAAATTGATTCAAATATTCTTACTAAATTAAGAAAAAAATTAAATATTAAAAATGTAACTTATTAACCATGTCTAGAATAAACATGTGCGCAACCCTTTCGTGAAATATCTATAAAAATCATAAAGAGTTATTAGATTCTACATAGCCATATCTAGAATAAACATGTGCACAACCGTTCGGTGAAGTATATGTAAAGATCATAAAGAGTTATTAGATTCTAAATCATCTTTTACACATGATATATTCTATTGTTATTCATTTGCACAGGAAGTTTTTTATCATTATAATGTACCTTAGTTCAAGATAGTTTTCTTAGTTTTCATATGGTTAAAGAGTTATCAGCCTTTAAATTACCTTTTACATATGGCATGCCCTTTTGTGACCTTCTTCTATTGTCACTCATTCATGGAAGAAAGTTATTTATTTAATTTTATATGTTAATGTACTTTAGTTTAAGGATGGATATCTTATTTTTTATATGTTTTATTGGAGTGCAGGCCATGCCATTTATTCAATCTTTTATGCATGAATGTTTTCATTCCTATGTTAAGAGGAGAGGAGAGAGCTCCATCATGTCAATTCTTTCATTATTTTTTCTAAAGTCAATGTTAATATGTGTTTGACATCTTTGAATGGTTTGTAACTTTTTAAAATATTATCTTATTATGTGTCATATGTGTTAGCTTACATTGATTGTAATTTTTGATTCGCAAGAATGCACTAATTTCAACATATTACGATTCTTATACTAATAGGATGTGAACAAAGCTAGCGAGCTTTCTATTAACATAATGGTAGATTACTTCATATGTATGTTAGGATGTATAAATAATATTATATAATAAAAAAGACAATACATAGTTGAATATGCATGTCCAAAATGAAAAACACCATCAAAACACCTTCAGAGAAATTGGGCACCTATTGTGAG
Organism: Pseudotsuga menziesii; assembly: GCA_001517045.1. Classification (NCBI taxonomy): domain Eukaryota; kingdom Viridiplantae; phylum Streptophyta; class Pinopsida; order Pinales; family Pinaceae; genus Pseudotsuga; species Pseudotsuga menziesii. The sequence continues at coordinate 77,651 of LPNX010644970.1, forward strand.
GTTTATTAACAGGTTTATTATCTGGTTTATTTTAGTGTCTTACATCTTTCTTAGAGTTCTTTTATTACAAGTAGACTTTTATGAATCCACTTGTTAAGGGCATTATTATAAGTTAACAAGTTTCTTATGGTTGTTATTCACTAATATTGGTAAGTATTTCTTAGATTTTTCCTTATAGTGGAAAGCATAGTGGCTAGTTTTAAAAAAGAATAATATTATATGTTATTAACATATTAAACTCACTTTATAAACTATTTCATTCAGCAATATTAAAGAAAAACAAATGAAATGCATTTTCAAACTTTAAATGGATCTTTGTACTTTAAATTAGATGTGTAAAGTAAATACACTAACATCACATTTATATCATACAAAGTAAATAGATTATCATGACATTTATATTATGCAAAGTCCACACACTACAATGACATTTATATTGATTACCTTATTTTTAGACGAAAAAGAAAATCACATTTATATTGAAGTTTGGATTATTTAATAAAGAAAATGTTAAAATACTTACTTAAGGATATGTAGACTTTAAGTGTAGATTAAATTTTAAATATATAAATAAAATAGAATACTTTATTAATAAATAAAATATTTATTTAAAAGATAATATTTTTAAATATAAAACTAAAAAATTCTAAATATATAAGATTAAAATATTTTGTCAAAATTTTATTTAATAATAAAAATATTTATTTTAGTAAGATACTGAACAATTAATAATACATTTATCTTTTATAATTTCAACGTTTACTTTAATCATAGATAATAAGAAAACAAAATTAACTTATGAAAACATTAAAAGATACTAAGATATTAAAATTATATTATAAAATATTGATAAATTATATTAATGTTTAATGTTTTTATAAAAAAATATTTTTAACATAATTAATTGTTTTAATGTTTATAAATTTAATATTTATTTAAAAAGCAATAACTTTTATTTTAGTTTTTTTTGTGTGCATTTATATATGAAAATACTCTCTTTAAAATAGAGCTGAGAACAAATCTGTTTAGGCATCAAAATTATTTGGATTTAGAATTTTCAGGTGCCAATACGATTGTATTGTAGAGAAAAATAGGATATTATGATTTTATTGTAGAGAAAAAGAGGACATTAGATTTTATGGCTTTTAATGCATATTAAATAGGATGAGATGTTATGCGGGATTAGTTCTTTTTAATTCTGGGTACATGTTCATCAACAAAACATGTTGGAGCTTTGTAAAAGTTTTTTATAATATTTAATCAAACAAATCATGTTGAAGCTTTGTAGAAGTTTTTTTATAAGATTTAATAAAGTTAATAAAGACATTCTATTTTAAAAGAAAAAAAATGCTTATGAGATTCAATAAAGCTGGTTAATATAGCCATTTAACGTTCAAATAATAATTTTTAATATTTTTTTAAAAAACTACATTATAAAATATTTTGATCATTATAATAAGTTTTTATAAAATACAAATTTTTAATAACTTTGTTAAATGCAATAAACATAGCTCTCCAAACAAAAATATGTCATAAATTTTCAAAAAAAAATAAAATAACCAAAAAAAATTGTAAAATAAATTTAAAACAATTTATAATCAAGAATATAATTCTGAGCAGAAGCCTCGTGTCAAATATATTTGGAATCATCTAAGTACCCCTAACCAAAGCTTTGAAGAAGTAATGATATTTACTCAAATGCATGTGCTTTTACCACATTGTAAAGTCACCATTTAAACAGGAGCGTGTGTAAGAACTGTCATGCTTTTAACACAGAGGTAAAATCACCATTTAAACAGGAGCATGTGTAACAACTGTCATGCTTTTAACACAGAGGTAAAATCACCGTTTAAACAAGAATGCGTAACAACTGGAAGAAGGCATTAAATTTCAGAAATAAAGAAAAAAAATGTCCTGCATTCTCTCAAGTGTCAAAATTTCAAATCCGGCAGAAATCTACAAAAACAAAGAAGGCAGGCTTTTCTACAAATGCAACTCTGAGTGGAGAGGAGAGACGACCGGGTTTCGATTTATGAGAAATTCAATGAAATAATTGGTAGAGAAGATCTGGCAAATTAAGGCATGAAAGTCGTAGCCTCCTCCTAATTACATCATTCTTAGCTGGAGAAGAACTGACCAGTTTGTGCAGTGAGGAGCGGACTCAGCCATCAAAATACAACAACCTACTTGAAATTTATGGAATGGGAACTAATAAATTAGTTCCGTTGTAAACATTATTTCCGAATTTAAAATTAAAATCAATTTCACCAACCTCCCTCCATCGGACGGAGAAGGAGCAAAGTCAACACTGACTTTGCTTCTCCTCCGTCCGATGAGGGAGGATTGCTCCATAGCTAGCTTAATTTCAAATTTGAAACATCTACATGTAATAAATCATGGCATGCATATATGTACTGGACCCTCTTGGATTTCGTGTGAGACAGAACAAGGAACCGATGTGGAAGGGCGGACGAACAATATTAAGTCTACTCCACGTCATTAAAGCTGTAACAGGCTTGATACTCGTCAAATCTCACGTAGCTGTGGCTGAAAAGAATTAGAGAGGGATGATTAGACATCCCAAAAGTCAAAAGAGTTGCATTCCCTTATTTTCGGTTGACTAAAATCTCAAAACAGAAATAAACTAACGCGGTTTTATTGCTATTGATAAATGAATCTCAGTTGTGTTAAGTGGTCTAAATGTTTAGACAATAAATTTTATTAAAATATTTTAATAATAGCATTTATATAGACTGACCTGTGCTTTCAGAAATGTTGGGCTAAGGCTGAATGACAGAGATACAAATTCTTAAGTGTTTGTTAGAAAGTCTACAGCAGGTATAATCAACGGTTAAAACCCTTAATCAAGTGCATTTCACGGTGGGCTCAAGTGCATTTCACGGTAGGCATACCAGTGCAGACCTTCCCACAGACTCACAGGCTCCCCACATGGAGCAAAGAAGAGCGAGCTTCAGCCCAAACTCTGATGACGTAATGAGGGCTTAATCACGGTTTTGCGCACATGACCATGAAGAATGAAGTCGTGTACCACAGTTAAATCATTAATTAAAATTTTAATTTAAACGGCCATCCATGAAAAAAGAATACAATTTAACTGCCAGTTATCAACCTATATACGAGTCAAATCAATGTAAATTGTCAGACAGTATGGGATGGACCGAGGCAGGAGCGCGCTTTTCAGTCTCATCAGTCCTTAACCCTCGCGAAAAGGTGTATACAAAGGTCAACCAATGTCGAGAATGAAGGAAACTTTCGTGTTAATGATGTCATCAAATGGGCATTAATGTGTGGATGGAAAGTTTAGAACTACGCCTTTAATCCATAGCTATGTAAGAAATTAAGCTGGAAATCTAACTACTCCTTCGATCACCATATCGTTGAGCTAGAACGCTCGCAATGGTATGTGCATTAGATTGGGGGAGTGACCCGGTTATTGGTTTGGAATCTCACCATATTCTCTCTGAGCAATACTTGATGGATTATGGCCTATCTTCATTCTATGATGACCAAAATTTGGGTGAAGGCACTATTGGGAAGTCTTGCTAGCTTAAGGGTGATGACTAAGAACTTGGGATAGATGGAAAGATGAATGGGAATGCTATTTAAAGGGTCTTTCTCATGGTGGAATTAGATTATGTGATAGTAAGGATAGACTCATTTCCACTCACATGGTGGAATTAGATTATGTGATAGTAAGGATAGACTCATTTCCACTCACAATAAAAAAATGGTGAGGTAACTGCCAAGTTAACTTATAATTTAATTGTGTCTTCTATACTAATCCCACACAAAAATGGTGAGGTAACTGCCAAGTTAACTTATGATTTAATTGTCTTTTATACTAATCCCACACAAGGAAGCTGCTATGACTCACAAATGGTCATGTGCCATCCTCACAAAAATCAAATGCTTCTTTCCGCTCACATTGGGAAACCGTATCTCTACTTGGGACAACTTGATGGGAAAAGGATCGATAGGTCCCGGTCGTTGTTGTTTTTATGCAATGAGGGAGAGGAATCTTTGTTCTTTATGCAAGGAGGGAGAGGAATCTGTTAGGCACCTTTTCATTGATTGAGTTCGTTTTTGTTTATGCAATGAGAGAGAGGAATATTTGTTCTTTATGCAGGGAGGGAGAGGAATCTGCTAGGCACCTTTTCATTGATTGCTTATTCTCTCCGCTAGTTATGGACTATTTGAATAAAAGGTACAATTTAAATTTTGTTTGGTCTAGCAACACTCTCTTGGAAAATATGGAGCATTGGTTTTCACTTGACAGAGTGAATACTCATTTACCATTGTTTCTTATTTGAAGCTTATGGATCACCACAAATGTAAATATGGATGATTGGTTTTCACTTGATAGAGTGAATACTCATTTACCACTGTTTCTTATTTGAAGCTTGTGGATCACCACAAACGTCTCTATGTCTCTATTGAATGATTTTTGGGTCTGTCACTTGTCCTCATCTATCCTTGCGGTTTCTTTGATAGGGTTGCTGTAGTTTCGATTGGCGGTGGTATTCACCTAGCTATCAGCCCTTTGCATTTTTTCAACCTAAAGATGTGTTGTGGCCATAGCACTAATAAGAGGGTTAAGTGTGGGGTTGAGTTACTAGCCCTTTGGGCCTTGCTCAATTTTACTGATGCCATTGGTCTCCCTTGCCTCCAAATCTTTAGAGACTCTTCCGTGGTGATAAACTAGATAAATAAAAATGCCTCATTATCAGCTGTGAATGGCATACTGGTGTTAAAATATTTTCAAGCAGAAAGAATCCTTGGCACTCACTTGTTTTCCAACCTAAATATTTTCAAGGGGAAAGAATTCTTGGCACTCACTTGTTTTCCAACCTATAAATAGGGAGGGAGGACACTGTGAGGGTAGATTTCTTATCAATGAAGGCATTATCTTTGGGTTCTGGCCTCTTATCTTTCACTGAATTTTATGATGGTGATATCATTGATGAAGGAAGTATACAACTCTTTGTGCTTAATCTTTCAGTGAGTGCCCCTTGTGCTCTCTTGTGGTCCCTCAACAGTGTTGGAAGACAAGCTGGTGGATTGTATCATTGAAAGTATTTTTTGTCTTTTTTTTGTCTTCTCCTATTAACAGTTTTATATGGATGGTATGTTCCATTTTTTTTTGGCTCAGATCTGTTTTTTGTGAAATGAGGGTGGACCTAGATATTGTATGACTCTTCACAGTACGTAATGTAATCATATCCTTTGATTCATATGAATAACAAAAACTAGTCTTTTCTTCTTAAAAAAAGCTAGCTATATAAGAAATTATTGTTGATATCGAAAACAAGATTCAAGAGAAAAATAATGTAATGAATATAAACATAAAGGCATAAAAAATTTCCAAAATAATTTAATAAATATAATAAAAAGACTACACAAATGATCAGATAAACATGATTTTATTCCCATAAATAAATTAACCAAGTTGTACTCAATTCATGTTGACAAAATATAAATATTAATATAAAAATTAGCAAAACCTCATTTCACAAAGTGAACATGTAATAAAACCCTAAAATGATCCACAATGTCAACGAAGTTCAGCTGTATTATTATAAGATATCACTAAGCTGTTGATTGTGCAGAAAAAAACTTCAATCTCTACCCGAAAATTCATGGCCCAGAAGCGCCGCGTTTAAACATAGACTCAACTTTCCCCAAAGTGAAATGCGAGCTGTTGTTGGCGGGTGAAACCCTTTCACACGAAGGGCACATGGTAAGGGTTCCCGGAGGCCTGAGAGGAGGCTCCAACTTCATAGCTCTTAGCTTTTGCAGCTCTTTGTGCAGTTTTCTGTTCTCCTCGGCAAGGGATTCATTGCACCTCTTCAGAAGCTGGTAGTCCAATTCGGTTTGTTTCAGCTTCGTCCTGAAACAAATTTATATAACATAAAACTTTCAAATAAAATATAGACTTCAATAAACCAAATGGGTCAATAAAAAATGTTTTTCTAGTAGATTCAAAGTTTTATGATGCTTTCTGAATGATAAATTCTAGAAAATTTTAATATGTAAATCACACTCAATTACACCAGCATAGATTCATAAAATCATATAATACCAAAATTCAACATAGATCAAATCTCTCTACATACACATAATTTTTAAGATTTAAACATACATACCATTTTTAAGATTTAAATGTTACAAAAGTATATGCTCAAATTTTGAAACGAAGCATTTTAATACATATATCTTCATTAAGCAGATTTAGAAACATATTATTTTTTATAATGATTGATTTTTTAATAATATTCTATTCATTTTTTAAAAGTAGATCTGTTATTTCTAAAATGAGCAATGAAATTCTAAAATGAGCAATGAAAGAAATGAAAGAATTACACATTTCCTTCAGAGTTGAAAGACTTATACATTTCCTTTAAAATGCAGAATGAACTTCTTTAAATATAATTATGAAACAGTTAGATTGAAAAAAAAACGTGGACATGTAAAATACAATGAATCTATAAGGGATCCCAGCTAACCTTGCTCGCCTATTCTGGAACCACACTTCAACTTGTCGTGGACGGATATTCAGCTGTAACGCCAAGGCCTGCTTTTCGTTCTGCCGAATAAAACGAAATTACAGCAGTCCAAATCATGACGAAACACAAACGACAAAAGCACTACGTAGTACAATAATAGCATGAATAGACTTACAGATTCGGGGGTCGTGTTCTTTTGGAAACTTTCTTCCAAAAGTGCACACTGCTCTCTGGACAGCCTGAGCTTCTTGGAACAACCCTCTTCCTCTAGATCGCTGACTGGCCTTGACCAACCTCGCTCATTCTCCAACCCCTGGGTACCACCCCGCTTTCTCTTGAACATGGCATACCCATTGACTTGGTTGTTCTCGTTGGATTCAATGGTGCTGTTAGAGGACGACACATTAATGGGGCCCACGTCTTCGTTGGAGTAACAGGAGGCATGGAATTTGTTGGCATCTGACAGCCGTGACACAGGTACTCCATGGATTGTAACATTCCCTTTTCCCGCTGATCTCTCGCTACAACTACCACTGCCATCTGTACATGACGATAAACAGAAATATGAAAATAAAACAACCGACATGCCAATTATAAAACTGAATCCATGTTAGAAAATATTATTGCAGATCAATGGCAAGTCATCGCAAGAAATATACTGATACTCTGGCCGATAGAGGTTTTCTGGCATGGCAATGTGCCGCAGCGCGACTCAGGGGGAAGTACTGGGGCCAGCGGAAACAGATCTAACTGCACAGGAGGCCCATTGACATTTCTGTAAGAAGCGTAGTCATGATCTTTCTGTCTGGTTGTTGTCCCAGTACCAAGACTCAGACCTAAGGAGAGCCGTGTACTGCAAGTCTGATCCATACCGCTTTCTTTCGTTAAGGTTTCTAGAGGAGGCCCATTAACATTTATGTGAGAAGCGTACTCGCGATCTTTCTCTCTAATTGTTGTCCCAGTACCAAGACTCAATTCTAAGGAGAGAGGTGTACTGCAATCCTGATCCATACCACTTTCTTTCGTTAAGGTTTCTATATGGTGTAAATGAGTGTAGAATGTATAAAATAGAAAGGGAATATGTAGGAGAGGAGATAATGGGTGATTCGATCCAGATGGGCTCCTCAATATTTGACCATCATTATAATAATAATTGTGCACTGATAAAATGGTAAAAAGTTAACATCGCCCAACATATGACAAGCCAAGAGTGCAATAAACTAAAGGTCATTTAATTTAACATAGCCCAACATATGACAAGACAAGCCAATGAAGCTTAAATATCATAATATAAATATTATAATGAAGCTTTAATATCATAGTAAATTGTAATAAACTAAAGGTCATTTAATTTTTTTTAGATTTTTTTTATACTTTAATTTGACTTTTTATGTATTCTATTTAAAATAAGATATTAATTTAAAAAAAAATATTTTTCAAAAAATATTAATAATTAAAATTGATTATTTAAATTAATAATTTTTTATATTTTTTAAGAGTAAATAAAAATATTTATTTACGAACCATATTTGTATATAAAACATATTACTATTAGTTAATTTATTTATTAATAATATTTTCTTAAGTTTTAGCTCATAAAAATAATTAAATTTAATTTAAGCTTCTCTTCAGTAACCTGAATTCACAAATTTTCATTTATGTATTGTTGACTAACGTTATTTCGTATTCAAAGAGTTTGTGCATAAAGTTCTGTTATATATGTGTTGTCTTCTACCATTTTCAAGGTGTAAATTTAATATTATTTTATGCTTAGTTGGATTTTGACTCATTTTTCTTTTCTATAGAGATTCATCATTTATAATGTTTATTTTATTTTATTTTATTAAATTTATTGTTATTTAGATGAATAAAAATGGATTCATTATTCATTAAGGCTGGTTCATATTCAAAGAGTTTGCGCATAAATCTCTCTTACCATATCTCTTTTCTTACCTTTGGGTGTGAAAGGCGGTGACTATATTCATTATTTACGTTTTTCTATATAGTTAAGTGAATTATTCAAATTTTCTCACGAAAAACTAACATTTGTTTTATATTTATTCTTTCAATGTCGGCTAACCTTAGTTACATGTTGGGAGTAGCAAAAAGAACAAAAGTTTTTTGTTTTTTTTTTACTAGGGGAATCGGTAACTCGTCGGAATTGTCTCGGCTAGGCCCAGGATCAAATCCGCCGGCTGCCACTATAACCCCCTAAGTATATGATGTGATGGAGTGAAAATCATATGTGGTTTCCTTAAAATCATTTATATTGTAATAATATTTTTCTTTGTGACTATAGCCAAGCTAGAAACCAACACCTTAAGACTTGGGAAAGAAAAATGTTGATCTAAAACACCTTAAAAAGGTGTTCCTAGTTTAGTGTAGGGGTTGAAGTCCAAAAAGCCTCTTTTTAAATCCATTAATTACCACTTTATGACCTTGGTATTTTTAGTCTAAATTAAATTTAACCCCATGGTGTATTTAGGTATGATAAATAAGCTTGGAAAAGAGGATGTGAATGAAAAAATGTTCCTAATTTCATTTAAGAGTTGAGTCCCAAAGAGTTTGAGTCTAATTCAACAATTATTGCTTTATAACCTTGGTACTTTTAACCTAAACTCAAATTCAGCCCAAGTATATTTCCATGTGCATATCAAATAATCTTGGAAAAAACAATGAAAAGGAAAAAAGGCTTTTTTTGGAATGAGTTGTGATTTCTTAGGAGAATGGAAAGCATGTCCTTTTTCTTTTGAATAAAGGAGGATGGACACTTATTTATTACTGCCTTGAGGAAAAATATTTGTCTTGATATATTATTCACAAGAGTACTTTGGAAACTATTACAACATTATCTATGTGGGTAGAGGAAGTTGGGAGCATACATGAACTTAAGTGAGGCACTAATGCCCATTATTGATCATATGATTGATTGGGAAAAGAAATCCACTACTAGTTGTGCTAAAATATTAAGAGCTACAGTGGTTTTGTTCACACACACAATAACTTGAGGAGGTATGTGAGTTTTGTAAGTCTAGACTCCTCTCTACTACACCATTGTTATTTTAGTTAGTTGTCAACCCTATTGCGATGAAATTTTGGTAGCCTGTGTATTAATTTATGAAGAGCACTTAGTGAGTATTTCCCTAGATTTTTCGGTGAGAAAAGCCCTTGGTTGGGAGAATCTCTCGGTTTTTGTGTTGGATTAGTTTAATGGGAAATTTACCTTTGGGAGCCACTTCACCAAGATTAACATGTGTTTTCATGAGAGAATTAGTTTGGAAAAGTATTTTGTCTTTGTAACATCTCCGAAATTATGAAAATAAAAATTATTATATGTAAATCGGTAAGTTTCGTAAAAGTTGTTTTGCACTTCATTTCTCGACCCTACCTAACACCTAGGAAGAGGAGGTTGTCACGTCTTACTTAGCCTCTATGGCTAACACAAAACTCTCATTTTCTTTATGCAGGTGACAATGATCAAGCTTAAACTTCCTAGCTAAGAGGCAAGTCCTAAGATAGGGTGCACCAAGGGGTTGAGAATTACCTAACATCAACCCAAAAAATATCCAAAAGTAACTTTATACTAAAAATTACCAAGCCATACTATATTTTATGTTATGATCTCCATTTCGTAACTTGTTAAAATACCACCACATGAACCATATGAAAATGCATAAAATTATAAGGGGCATCGAGGGTTGGTTTCTTAAGAACTAACGAAGGTGTACAAGATTCATGAAGGATGTGAGTTTAAATGTTTCCACATGCAGGCCATGTGGGGTCCTTAAATGCACTAGCTGACGTCAATTGGAAAAAATAGAAAACCATACGAGGTTTATGGCACCTCAGTGTAAGTGCATTGTCTCCTCGATGAATTTTTGTGTTAGGTTCGAAATTTCTCTGTTTGATTCAACTAGTCTCTGCCTTCTCCATGAGTTAGCTCCTCTGTGCAACACAAAGGTTGAGCAGCCGAGGTTCTCGACCCTCGATACCCTTGCAACCTTGTCCGAAGGTAAACAATCTGTTGTTGAAGTTATGTTCCCTAATAGGTGTTTTCTATGTTCAAACTCTTGTTTCACCTATCGTTCATACAAAGAGACTAGTAAGCTCTTCCTCTTTACTTGTATTTAGTATTTCCCTATTACAAATCGATTTTTAAAAAACTATTGTTGACCTCCTTTAGTTTGTAAATGTAGGAGGAATTTCAGAGTGGTTGTCTACAAACTCTAACTTGGTTGGACGTTGACCAAGAGGAGATTGGCGATTTGGGTAAGACCTGTTACCTTGCCCTTCATGGTTCTGTGACTTGACTTGATTTCCTATCGCATGGTTTGGATGTCTGCATTATATTTTTCTATAAGTGTAATTTCCCTTCCGCATAGTCATGAGGCTCTTACATTTAAAATATAATATCCTTCAACCGTGGAGTCGAAGTGACTCTGCTATGATTTGTTTAGTGACAATGTTCAGATTTTGATGTAAAGAATAGTCCTAAGACTGTCACTCCACCTATTTAATTAGTGGTTTTATTTTTTTTAAGAACCCTATGAGGGTTTTCGTAATGTATAAACTTGGATGTGTTTTATTTTTATAGTTTTTATGGTTTTTTTTTGTAAAACAAAAGTGAGGCCTTTACCTTGTCGCATTTGAAATTCAGAAAAGGCCATAGGGCCACTGGAAAAATGATAATGTTTTAAAAGAATACTGCTATTTATTAGTTCAGGATCTAGTTTCTAATCATTTTGAAGAATCTCGTAAGGGATTGCACTAAAGTAATATCATGTTTTAAACAACACTCTTATATCTTTGTTTTACCATGAATAATGCTACAGTCATGAGGTCATTGTTTTGTTTATAATGTAGTGTGTAGATAAAAAATACTCTGATGAGAATTGAATATAGGATTAGATCTTTGGACTTCTAAATGAGAAGTATGAATCATTTAACAAGCCATGAGGCTACTGTTGAGTTCATTGTTCTTTTTACTGTTCTATACTATGTTTACGCTAGAAGGCGGCAACGATAACCCCTTGAAGGTTTTGGAAACAAAAGATAATACTAAAGGGGTCTTGAGCCTGCCACCAACACTAATGTTTGTCGATGATCTCCATTTTGTATTTTATTTTTATATAAAAACTTGTAATTTACCTCTTCTTACACCAATCTAAATACTTAACGCGATTCGATCCCTACACCCGGTTATCTAAAGGATTACTCTTTCTACTTAGACTGTAGCTCAGGTTTTTACTATATAATTTTGTTTAAAAGGAAGCAATATTGTATTGATGTAAGTTTACTTTTCATTTTATCTTTATAAGTCTTAGAATAGTAATCCAACTCATTAGTCCCTAATTACAATACTTAGTCAATTTGATTGCTTTTTAAGTTTTAATACACTATGTGGTGGACTAGGGGTGCTTAGTTGGATAAATGCCTAGTCAAATTGGGGCTTTCACACCCACATGAGCACTCTAGCTTAGTAAATCATCTAGATGTGTGCCCTCATCATTTTCGATGCGCTCCCATTCATTGAATGTGGACAACTAGGTTGACTTGGAGTGCTAGAGTAGGATTTTTCCCAATTTTTGCTTGATTTGGTGCATTAAATTTTACATTGAGAATCTAAACCACCCATATTTTTGCACCCATGGTTTCCAATGTGTAATCATTGGCCCACATCACTTCAGGCATGTCTAGTCATCAATTCGTGTATGTTTCGAATGATTTGGGGCATGATTGGCCCACATAGGGGGGTTTGATGCCATTTTGGGAATTTTGACTTCTATGCTCACACTCGGAATCCAAATCCTCATGAAAATACTATGTTGTAATATATACCTTATAATAACATGTTTCATGGTTAGACAGATCAAAATTATCTTTTTTTTGTTCACATTGTGTGTGTAATTTGCTTCTCAATTGATGGTTTTTGCCAGCTTTTGCACCAAATTTGATTTGTAAGATTCAATAAATATCCTAGATTCTCCCGTGGTTCAAATTTATCACATGGTATCATATACTATTGGATATTTTTTAGTTGCAGATTAATTTAGAGTGATATGAGCTGCATTTTTAGTGGAGTTCTAGATAAAATTGAATTGTGTTTTTGTAGAAAAATAGATAATTTATTCATCATCAGTGCAGGAATAAATTGACGTTACCCGCATCATGCTAATACCATTAAATTTCTTTGATTGGAACGTTGAGATGGTTATTCAACTGAGAGCCAAAGGGCTTTACAGAGTTCCCATGGGTACTGAGGTGGAACCAAATTCTGCAGTTGAGAAAGCAAAGTACTTCAATAGATTGGATGAGGAATTTGGATTGTTGTATATAAGAATCTCGAGAGAGCTATTATTCTTCATTGACAGTTTGACAATACCCAATGAGGTTTGGGTAAAAATATAGACATTGTTTGGGAAAACTTATAAACTACGTGGTCACCAGCTTGAGAATGAGCTTATCAGCTTGAGCCCAGTGCACTATGACACAATCTAGGACTTATTCACCAAGTTTAAGTAACGTGTGTTGCAGCTGAAGAAATGTGGCATTGAAAAGAAAGAGGACTCATTGATACTTTCTATACTTCCTAAGTTGGGGACATATTTCTCAAATTTTGTGAGTACATTCCACTCTGGCAAGTTAATACTTTGAAACTAGAAAATGCCTAGTCTAGAAAACTTCATGGAGTCACTCACTTACTAGTAAGACAAGCTTATCCAAATGAGCACCATCAAGACTAAGGGTGAAGCGTTAGCACTAGGAGTTTCAAATTCCTCCAAGGGAAATATCAAGTCCAAAAATTTGAATTTGCTAGAGAAGAAGAAAAACCAAGAAAAACCCAAATCCAATGATGAAAGTTCGAATCCTTCCAAGGAGAAGGACACGAAGGGAAAGGAGAAGGCTAAATGCACCTATTGCCACAAGGGATATCATCCATAGAGATCATGCATGAAAAATACCATTGACCATGGCGCAATTACTGGAGAAGAACATTCTAGTCCCTCACAGTGCAAGGAAGAAAGATGGCAACTCCATTTCAAATGAGAGCAAGGACAAATGCCATGCTTTGGTAGAAGGTACCTCTAAGGGGAAGGGGAAGGAAAGGAGAGCAACACAACCACTTGGTTTGGTGCATTCAGAATTTATTGGTCCATTTCCCACTCCATCATATGGTGGATCAAGGTATGTGCTTACATTGTTAGATGATTACTCTCAATTTTGTTGGGCATCCTTCCTTAAATTCAAGTCTGATGTGTTTGAACACTTGAATATTTGGAAGGAATTAGTAGAAAATCAGAGTGGGCATAAGATTATGGTCCTTAGGACTGATAATGGGAAGGAGTATGTGACCAATAACCTACAACAATTTTGTGAGTAAATTGGCATCCAAATGCAACACTCAACTCCTTACACACCACAACAAAATGATGTGGCTAAGAGGAAGAATATGTCACTCAAGGAGATGGCCACTTGCATGATAGAAATAAGGGATATAAGTCCCAAGATATGGGTTGAAGAAATTAGTTGTGCTACTCACATACAAAATAGATCCTTTCAAAAATCAGTAAAAGGAATGATACCTTATGAGGCATGGTTTGGTCAAAATCCAAATTTCTCAAATTTCAAAATTTTCAGGACTAAAGCATGGGCTAGAATCCCCTCTAAAAAGAGGAAAGCATTGCAACCACAAATCAACGAGTGCATTATGGTTGGGTATGGTGAAGTAACCAGAGGTTACAAGATCTTTTAAACCTCCACTTGCAAGACATTTGTGGAGAGAAGTGTGAAATCTTGAGAAGAGCTAATTCTTGATTTGAAGCTTGCACTGGGGGATTGCTCCTTTCCTCAACCATTCGAAGATGTAAGTGATGATACATGCTCTATTTTTTCTGTTATGCCTAATATAAATGTTGTTGAACATGATATTTCTATATATGACTCACCATCTAAGCCCAATTGGGATGAAAAAATTATACAAATAGCTAGGAAATTGGTAGGCAATCCCCTTGAGCCTAGGAAGACTAGATCACTAACTAGTAAAGATTCCTTTTCTAGTGATACTGATCTTTCTGAGCACTGTTTTATGCTAATTGGTTCTGATCCTAAGAAATATCAGAAATATTGTAATGACACTAGATGGAAATCAACAACGGAAGATGAATTTCAATCCCTCCAAGAGAACAATACATGGGATTTGGCTCCCCTTCCTCCCAAGAGGAAGCTTGTTCAATGCAAATGGGTTTTCCGGGATAAACTTGCTGTTGATGGTTCTGATATGAAACATAAGCAAATATTAGTTTCTAATGGATATTCTCAGGTCCATGGTGTTTATTACATATATACCTTTGCACCAGTTGCAAGGATGGATGCAATTATAGTAGTTCTAGTACTGATAGCTACTAAAGGTTGGGAAGTTCACCACATTGATGTTAAGAGTGATTTCTTGCATGGTGAGCTACATGAGGAGATATATATGCAGCACCCTGAAGGTTTCCAAGAGGATCTTTCATTGGTATGTAGGTTTAAGAAATCATTGTATGGACTCAAGCAAGCCCCCAGGGCTTGGTATTCCAAAATGGATGCTTTTTCGCTCTCGATTGGTTTCACTAGATGAAAATCAGACCCTAATGTGTATTTGAAGAAACATGATGATATTTTGCAGGTAAATTTATTTATATTGATGATCTCTTCATTACATGTATCTACACCAATTCAATTAGCCAAATCAAGTCATCTTTTCATTGTGAATTTTCCATGATAGACCTAGGATTGCTAAAGCAATTTTTGGGGTTGGAAATTGAGAAAAATAAAAGGGGAATTAAGCTGAGTGAACAACAGTATCCTTCAGAACTGATAATGAAGTTCAACATGGCTGAGTGTAAGGAATCCAATTCTCCATTTAGTTCTGGTATTAAAATGCATGAATTTGGAAATTCTCCATTACTGGATATTACACTCTACATGAAACTAGTGGGCAACTTGTTCTATCTAAAACACACAAGACCTAATTTTTTTTATGTTGTAAGTGTTGAAGAAATACATATGCACCAGCCACATGAGATCCATTGGATATCAGAAAAAAATAATTCTTCAATATGTCCAGGGAACCAATAATTTTGGGGTGCACTACACAGCTAGTTCCTCAATTCAACTAGCTGTATTTTTTGATTTAGATTGGGTTGGATATTCCACCGAGAGGAAGTCAACTCCAGGTTTTGTATTTATGTTTTCTGAAGGTACCATTTGTTGGTCAAGTAAGAAACAACACACCATTTCACTTTCATCAACAGAGCCCGAGTACAGGGTAACGGTCAATGCTGCTACACAGTGTGTTTGATTGCAAGGAATTCTCTAGGAATTTAGTGTCACAATTGATTCTCCAACCAACAATTGGGTGGAAAATCAAAGTGTCATAAAAATATATACTTATCCAATACAGTTACAAAGGACAAAAATTATTGAGATACACATGCATTACATTTGGGGCTTAGTGCATGACAGGGTGATCTCACTGCAGTATTTCCCATCCATAGAGCAAACTACTGATATTTTTAATAAGGATTTAATAGAGAAGACCTTCACCTACCTGAGATATTTTCCGCAGGTGCATGAAAGATGGTAATTTGTTTTTCGTTATTGCAGTTCCAGCCCCATGTCCATTTTTTAGGGAAGGTTTTGTCCCATGAGGTTTTTCTTCTGTTCCTTAGTCATATGGAAAAATAAATTGTAATTTCTTAATTATGTATTTGAGGTGGCTTGAGCAATTGTTGCCAAGGCCTCTATCATTTTGTGAACTGTACTTATTTTTTTTTATTAAGGGAGGGTGTTAGAAAAATAATCCAACTCATTAGTCCCTAATTACACTACTTATTCAATTTGATTGATTTTTAATCTTTAATAAACTATGTGTTGGACTAGGTGTGCTTAGTTGGACAAATGCCTAGTCAAATTGGGGATTTTACACCCGCATGAGAACTATAGCTCAGTAAACCAGACACATGTGCACCTTCATCATTTCTAGTGTGCTTGCATTCATTGAATGTGGACACCTAAGTTGACTTGGAGCGCTAAAGTGGGATTTTTCCCAATTTTGGCTTGATTTGGTGCATTAAATGTTACATTGAGACTCTAAACCACCCATATTTCCACACCCACGATGTACAAGGTGTAATCATTGACCCTCATCACTTCAGCCATGTCTAGTCAACAATTTTTCCTGTTTGGTATCATTTGGGGCATGATTGGCCCACCTAGGGGGGTTTGATGCCATTTTGGAAATTTTGACTTATATGCTCACAATTGGATTCCAAAGCCTCACGAAAATCCTATGTTCGAATATATACCTGATAAACACGTTTCATGGTTGGACATTTAAAAATTATCTTGTTTATGTTCACATATTGTGTGTAATTTGCTTCTGAGTTGATAGTTTTTGCTAGTTTTTGCAGCAAATTTGATTATTGAAACATGAAATTCAATGTTTTTAAAGAAACCTTTGTGAACTATGGACTAGTTGACAAAATCACTATTTTGAAATTATTATTTTGAGTGGATAAGTGTTAATAATTGGTCATAACCTAGTAGTGATTTCTTATCCAATCATTTATCATTCGATTATGTGGTTTTGTTTTGAAATTGGAAGGCTGATTATGGTATTGATGACACCTTATAAATGGGTAATTTTGATTCAATTATTCAACTTGGTAATTCTGATTCATGGATATTGAAAGATAAAACCATGCATTTAATTTAAGAGTTTGAAAAATATTTTACTAAGCCTATCTTATTATTTTTGCTACATTATTAAAAGTGTTGAATAAATAAAGATCAAATAAGTATATTTATAATTAATAGACTTTATTTATTTTTTATTATTTATACAAGATAAATAAATCTTTTAATTATTTTGTATAAATATAATAAATAAAGTTCTTTGATCTTTTAAATATTTACCTAGAAAATTAGGTATAATTAACACTTTATTTTAATTTCATCATATTTGCAAAAACACGAGGAATTAATGTGAATTTTATAAAGGCTTAGAAATGAGCATACTTTTCTTTTTTATTGAAGATTATTGTTTAATTTATCCACCGATTATTTGAATAACGGCACGTGGTTATCAATGAAGATTGAAGGAGTTATTAATTCAATGGAAAGGTTTGTGAATTTTGTTTTATCCACAACGAGATCCTCATATTAAACCAGCTATCTGTTCTCCGGTATTGTAGAGATTTGAGAGATGCAAGCTGAATCTATGGATTATTATATTGCTAATAATGATAAAACAAATATCCTGTAGATGCTGAAATGTTTTAATTGCACATATTGAAACAAATCACAGATTTTGAAAACGCCAAAAGAGTTGGAAAGATCATTGGTTAAGCTATTTATTTTCTCATGATTGAATTCTGTTTACACTTCTTTCTTTTATTAGGGTTTTTGTTTTTCATGTGCAGATGCTAAGGAGATTGTTATGATTCTGGAAATTGCCAAGAGACGAATTTTATTCTCTGTCAGTTATTAAAAACGCGTTTTCAAATAACAGGTGTTTTTCCGGGCCACGTTGTGAACAAATGGAGATAGATCTGAAAAATCCGCCACATGGGTTTTTCTCAGAACGGACCCATTTAGTTGTAATCAGGTGGATTTTGCCAAAAAGTGATGGAATCTGGGAGATTTCCGGGATTTTATGGACGTGATTTTTGCAGTTGCGGCCGGCAAAATTTCGCCTGTGTAAAACCTAATTTGGATTCTGATTTTGGTTATTTAAGCACACTGGAATTTGCTGAAAAGGAGGTGGACGTGGGGACTGCCAAAGCTGAAGAGATTTCTCTCTTGTAAGCTCAGAAAACACTACTGCATGAGGTCAATAGTTGATGGAGAGGAGACAACAAGACTGTGGTTTGATTATCTGCAATTTTAGATAGCTATCTATCTTAAGCTACGATATATTGAACTGGTGATATTTTTAATATATGTTTACAGTTTGTATACTTGGCATATAGTTTTGATAGCTATCAGTCTTGTCATTTCTTTTCTATTTTATCTATGTTTGTTATAATTCTTTAAAGAATTTTGCAAATATACATGTCTTGTACGATTATCGATTTTTAATGTTTTTGATCTTGCTATATGTCATGTTGTTTAATTAATGATTGATATTATTGTTTATATAATATGTAATGATTACTGTTGGTTTTGTTAATGTTTAAATTTCTTTAAATATTATCAAGTGTATTCATGCAGTATTCTTATCAGCATAGTTCGATTCCAGGTTTAATATTATTTTCACTCTTGATAAGGATAAGATCAAAAATAGATTACTATGTTGTTTCTTTTAAATTATTTTATGGAAAACAACCATTGAATTACATTCAGGTTCTTTCCTGATTTTTTGTAATTAATGTATATTTGTTAATAATGCAAATTTTATAACTCATTTAACATGTTTGATTAATTTTTGATTATTTATAAGTTCAGTTAATTAAATAGATTTGTTTCATAGATTAATTTAATTAACTTACTAATTCATTAGTAAGTAGATTAACTAGTTTAATTTGTACATTCATTAACTAGTTTAATTTGTACATTCGTAGGTATTTATTAGATTTAATTAACCAAAGCAATAGCTCTATTTTATCTTTTAGACTTAGTTTAGTTAGACTTTCAGGCTAACAGAGCCTTTAAACCTGTCGGAAACAACCATCCCAAACAGCTTGGAGCATGTTTTAAGGATCCCGGTCTGGGTTGTCTCCCCCGTTGCGTGCATAGTCACATATGCCCATCAACAGATACCTATTTGGTGTAATTATCAATCGTGTAGTTACCAAATATATTGACTGTTTTTTTTTAAATTTAATGTATTGGTATTTGGATTTCCAAGTCTTTATAAAGAAAACCCCCCTCCTCTCTTGATGGTTCAGTATGTAGATATATATATATAATATCAACCTCTGTAATAGAACTTCTATAGGTTTTTCCTCTAGTCTTGATTCGATAAATGTTTCACTTCTTCGATACATGTTTTAATTCTTGAACCTAAAAAAAAAAACCTAACACTCATATAACTATATATTAGAAATAATACTTAAGTTGGACTAGAGGTATTATAATTTAAGAAAATGAGGGAATAGGACATCATTTAAAATTATAGATTATCCTCACAGTGAAATTCGATCAATAATCATTAGAAAATAACTACAAAGTAGCTAAATTACAACTTTCCTTTCTATAAAAATCCAAATAGTTACCATTTAAACATTTGTAAATACTGACATACTTCAACGAGCAAGATACAGATATAAAATTGCAACAATAGATAAATATAAACAATTGGAACCTAGAAAATGTGTAGAAGGGGGACAAACACCGAAAGGAGACTGTTCCGCCTAAGCATCTCCCGAGGCAAAAAAATCACTTGCTCTGGACCCTCGAGCCTGTTCACTTAACCACTAGGACGAATATCACTAAATAATAGTGCACACAACAACTTGATGTAACTTAACACTTCAGTAGCAGACTTAGCGTAGTAATTCCACTTTAGCTATCCCCTCATCAATTTTCTTGTGTTCCTAACTTGTTAGTTTTCAATAGTTTTAAGGTACATTCATTTAGAAAACTAAAATGTAGTGGTGAACCTCCTGCTCAATTTGATGGTATATCTAAGATTGACTAGGTCTTTGGGTCAGTTTTTGAATTAAATGAGCCACTAACTCAGTCCCCCCTCTAAGGGAACATGACGACAATTTTAGGGATTATGCTTCGTGCAACAACTAGAAAGTGAAATGCTAGTGCTTCCACTTATCAACTAGCCTAGTTTCTCATTCCTTCTAGTGCGCTGGTTAACACACATTCAATAGTTACCTTTGGATATGTGTATCTTCTATTTAATTATTAAAATAAACAATTCTTTAATTACGGTCATCCTTGACTAACTTCATCATAAAAACTTTACAATAAATTTCACATATTGTTTTCTATAATAATTAAAAATATTAATTTTTTAGTTCTAGGTGTGTTACAGTCTTCATGAAGGTGCATAATTATAGGTATATGATGATTGTATTTCTAGTGAATTATATTTTTTTAAATATGAAATAAGTTGAGTGGGTAACAAGGCTACTACAAAGTTAATTATAGCATAAGTTGTTACAATGTAGTTTTGAAGAAATTACCTTCTCATAATTGAGTCCTATATGAAACAGATTCATTTAGAAGTTAGAAAAATTTCAGTAGATGGTCATTTAAATTATGTGAAACGACCCAACAAACTTAGATATATACTTATATATTTCTTTTATTTTTGTTTCTTTATTTTTATGTTTCCATTTTTAAAATTTTAAGAATAATAAGCCTATTAAATTGTATTCCCTATTTATTCCTAAAGATTACATTTAATCTTTACATTTAAAATAATTATAACTTCATTTTTATTCTTGGAATATCTTGAATTTTGGGCCTAACACTTATAGGCATGAGCCTATTGATTATGATGTATCTTGATGTTTTATTTGATATATTGGGTCAAAGACCCCCTACATATGGACATGATGATTTGTTTTATAGATTGGGCCTAAGCCAATTGTTGATGAT